>JABYQS010000280.1:0-36950 GCA_022592435.1 Cerioporus squamosus
AGGGCGCGTCTCGGAGGGGGCGGTAGGACTCGGTGCGGTAGTTTGATATGCCGGAGTAGGTCGTGTTAGTCGGGGAGGTTGCCCTCGTCGAGCCGGCGCGTCTCATCGTCGTACTTGGTGGCGGGGGGAGAGTAGGGCGCGCGGACGCAGCAGAGACGGTCGTCGGTGGCCAGGGAAGGGATGCAGGCGGACGTAGGAGGACGGGAAGCGTGGGCGGAGGAGGAGGAGGCAAGTGAGGGCCAGTGTCGGGCGGAGCGGCGTCTGCGCGGGCTCGTTGCAGTTTCCCACGCTCAATCCGTCCCACAACGCCAGCAACGATCAGCACAGACCCAGGCTGAGACTGCCAGCTGAGACCACTCCAGTCCTCCGACAACTGCTTCAATCCATCCGTCTCATCCTTGCAACAACCCGCCAGGGCTTGAATAGGTCTGGCTTCGGGAAACGATAGAGACGGGCTATCTGCGCGAAGTTCAAAGCCGTAGTGGTACGGGTACCGGCCCCGGGCATCGGTTCGTAGTCTTATTTCTGGGAGTTGCTAACTTTGCTAACGTGTGCCGAAGGCAACATCGTCTTCCTTCTGAGTGGAGCAAGACGTTCGATATCTTCGAAGACACGGACGCGACAATATGGGGCACGCATGGTAGGCTCGCGATGTCGAGGGACGTCTCGGCTCTCTCGGATTCCAACTACGACGTGACTGCGCCATGTGAGGCCTTCCGAGGATCAGGACCGCGTCTCATCCAAGCCTCGTCGCCGAGAACTGACGTACGTCGGAGAGGGTGGATTGAATACTACCTCTACCACCTTGGAAGAGTCGTCGTCTCGAGATTTACCGCACCCGCTCGAGATAGTGGCTATCGTGTATGCGGGAATACTCTGTTTCTCCGGCAGTGTACGCTTACTCATCGTGCATCATCGTGCATGAACAGGAAGGAGCTTGGGCGCGATTAGGCTTAGGCGCACTGTGTCTTCAACAAGTGGGGTCCGTGCACCCGAACGATTCCCAACCTCCTGAGCATACCCGCTCCATATCTCGTCGAGGCTGAGGCGGGATTGATCAAGGAGGCCCACGGCGCAGCGAAGATCATCTGCGCTGATCCCGCCGGATTCGACTGCTCTCATTGAAGGACTACATACTCGGACGAGCCAAAGTCCAGGTGATCATTTGGGGCTATGCTCTTCGTCACCGTGAACCCATACAACTCGACTCTGAGCTACCGCCGAGGAGGGTGGGCCTGTGTGCACTGTGAGAAACAGTAACTCCCGCAATGCAGTCGGGAGCAGCATGTCGAAGTCATTGGGTCTGCCGGAGGTCTCTGTACAGCTCGCAGTCTGGTCTTGTTGGTTCTCTGCTCACGCTATCTTCATATCGGTGTACTCTACATACACTCCGCTCGCACTGAAGTCTCCGGCAACGCAGCTATGCATGGCGGTTGGTGGTACATTAGAAGATCGGAGATCTTATCGTTCCAATACAGACGCTCTGACATCGCGCGCATTCAGGCTATGTACATGTTCAATTTTGCTGAGGCAGTGACCAGCTTCCTTCTCGAACGTCAACCGAGGAGGAGGAGGAGGAGGAGGTAAAGGCGTGTTTGGTAAGCTGGTTCCAGAAATGCGATTGCGCCGGTCCCTCAGCGCCACATCCAACATTTCCACAGCCCTCCGCAGCCCTCTCAAGTAAGTACAAAATCGATCTAATCAGAGGACTGTCCCTCTCAGTACTTGCTCTTCATCGCTCATGTGGTTGCTTTCAACGACCAACGGTCCCCTCAGCATCGTCTACTTCAACGGTCCGGACGACGTCACCGGCGGTTACGCGGCCTTGTCGCACGTCTGGCAAGGGGCCGAGCAGTCATTTCAGGACGTGCAGCAGCTCATCGCCAAGGGTGTCGCCCTCCACGATCCGGCGGTATCACCTAAAATCCGTGATGCATGCAGAGTCGCGAGAGGTCAAGGGTTCGCTTGGATCTGGATAGACACCTGCTGCATCGACAAGTCCAGCAGCGCAGAGCTTTCGGAGGCGATCAATTCCATGTTCCAGTGGTATGCCCAGGCCAAGATCTGCTACGCCTACCTCTACGACGTTCCGACCGCATGCACGCTCCATGCGCCATCCTCGGAGTTTCGCAGCAGTCGCTGGTTCACTCGGGGCTGGACTCTCCAAGAGCTCATCGCCCCTCGCTACGTCGTCTTTCTCTCATCGGACTGGATTCCGTTGGGCACCAAGGCGACGCTGTACGAGCTCATCGAGGAGATCACCGGTATCAACGTCGGCGTGCTCGTCTTCACGCAAGAGCTTGCGGATGTCAGCGTCGCATGTCGCATGTCCTGGGCGTCGAGCAGGCAGACCACGCGGCTCGAGGACGAGGCCTACTCGCTCATGGGCATCTTCGGCGTCCACATGACCACCATATATGGTGAGGGTCGGATGGCGTTCCGCAGGTTGCAGGAGGAGATTCTCAGACAGATCGATGACCACACGCTCTTCGTCTGGGGACGGAGATTCATTGGTGGAATAGAGGACATCTGTCTTGTTCAACCCGTCGGCAGGCAGAAGCATGCGAGCTATCTTCTTGCTCCGGGTCCCTCTGCGTTCATGGACTCTGTGCAGAGTACTATGTACCATCCGCGTCGCCACGTAAACTCGGTAAGTTATAGAATTTCGCTTCCGTTCGTCTGCCTATTCACATCATGTTTCGCCAGCTTGCAGACTTCCGTCACGACTGGACATGGACCGAATTCACGGTTACGAATATTGGCGTTCGTTGTGAGATGCCAGTGGCCAGCGCCGGAGATTGGGCTGTTGCTATGCTCAATTGCGAAGACCGGACGGGACATCGTGTCGGGCTCCTTCTCCGAAAAGACTGGAATTCTTCACATTTCCGCCGCCTGCCCTGTTATGCTGTTGGGGCGTCCATCGAGCTTGCTTCTTCGATGGACGTCCTATCAGATTGCAGATTCGTACGGATTGACCAGGACATCATGGGAATCCTAGGCCGCCTCGTTGCACGTACCGCCAGGACTCCACGCTCGCACCGCGAGAGGAATGCACCGACCCACCGAAGCTTCCATGCGCAGGAGCTGTACATCACGCATCACCTCAGTCCCGCCGCGCGTATCGTAGAACACCAAACTCCACTCCGTCTAGACATAGAGGATGGGCATCGAACGGGATGGGGCGGCGACCTAGCACGATTTGGTTTCGAGTTTATCGACCGAACTCCTTCGAACTTCGGGGCGCCGTGGCTGCCTGTGGCAATGCAGTGGAGTCTGAAATTCTGTCATCGTCAACTCACTAAGGAACGATTTACAATCTTGCTCACCTCCTAAGCCTTGGACCACTTGAGGGCTACCGTTCGCTTCAAGACGGGGAGTGAAGACGAGGTTTTGGGTTTGGATGAGTACCATGATGAAGATGGGGGCCGATCACTCTTGCAAGCACAGTGGGGTCGTTCGGACTTACGAGCCCTGCCGTTGCCAGATGGCCAGACCTTTGGTGACACGCTTAGGAACGTGCAGGTGACAGCTATCTTCTCTCCCGACAGTTCCTCGGTTTGCCTCGATATCAAGTTGGGCGGCACTGTATACGAGTCGCTTCGAAATCCCGTTCTGTTATAGTGAGCCATCATCACTTCCGCGCTACAAACGTGTTGCTGACGCTTGTGCAACTTTTCCAGGACTCGTCACTGCTCCAGCCGAGCCCGAGGATAAGTAACCAGCAAAGTGCCGCAGGTGCGGAAAGCAGCGCTAGAGTTGTTGAGCTCCACAAGGACCGTGACGGAGATGAGCCCTGTCCTCAGGCCACACGCAAGAGGAAACGGCAGTCCGAGGGAGACGAATGGGAGGGGCCCAGGACGATTTCCCGATGGTCAAGATGCAGAACCTCGGGCAGGTGGACATTGGCTCAGACTATGTAGGTCACCTTCCGTACACGCTACTACTCCACACCCGTACGGATATTTGTGGCCACTCATCTTTGCGATACAATGTGCTCATCCTACAAGATTGGCAGCATCTCCCTAGCCTCGTCTCGTCTACGCTCTCGACGACTGCTCTCGCTTAGCTATGTACGAGCCTCCTGTAGCGAGCCGGGTTGGCTCTGACCCATCTTTGGTGGCTTCGGCAACACCCAAGCGAACGTAGCCATCATTACTTATACTGCTAAGTACTACAATATATAGTACCAAATACGCATCCGGCGTACGTGATGTGCGGCGAACATCCGGACACTCGGTCTCTATCTCTATCGCTGCACCTCAGGCCTCAGAGGGCAGTGAGGCAGCCCATAAGTATAAGTCACGAGCGCCTGAGTTACGTCGAAGCTCCAGAACAAGCGCCTCTGCGACTCTCCATATCCATCATGGACCTGCATCCTGCGCTCGCCGCTGCTCTGCACAAAAAGGCTTGGGGCACACCCTGGCCTCATCGGTCTTCGGGAAAGCTCTCCATGGCAGATCTCTCCCCCGACGAGGACGTGCAGATGTCAATCGAGACTGACGAGGACGAGGATAACGTCAACACGACCATAACCGAGTGGGAATACACTTGTCTACACATCATCCACTCAGTCGTCACCGCGTGCGGTGGGGATCCTACTGCAGTCAAGGACGTTCTCGTAATCCGGCCTGAATACGTCTGGCTCCGGGAGACGATCGAGACGGGCTATCTGCGGACCACCAAGGCCATCGTGGTTACGGGACATCCGGGCATCGGTTCGTTAAGTCGCACGTGGAGATTGCGGACCGTGCTAATGCGTGCGCAGGCAAGACAGTCTGGCTTCTGGACGTGCTGCTGCATCGTCTCGAGCGGAAACTTCCCACCGCGATTTACCTGTCCGGCGACCAATTCGTTGTGTTCAATGATGAGGGCGCGACAGTAAGGGATGCCCGGAATCGTGCAGATTTGTCAAGGGACTACTGGACACTCTCGGATTCCAACGACGACATCCACAAGCCATGTAGGGCCTTCCAGCTATCGAACGCACGCATAATTCTATCCACGTCTCCGAGGCCTGACAGGTGGAAAGAGTGGAAGAAGCAACACAGTGCAAGTCTCCTCGTCTCAGACTTACCACGCCCGCTCGAGATAGGGGCGCTATTGTGTACGTGGATGGAATTCTTCCCCGCCAATATATGCTTACTCATCATGCATGCAGGAGGGAGCTTGGGCTCGATGTAGCTGAGGCCTATCGTTACATCAACAAGTGGGGTCCGTGCACTCGAACGATCCTCGATCTCCTGGACCCCGTGGTGCGCCACTCCAAAGAGAAGGAACTCCACGAGTCAGCCGAGCGGCGACCGAGTTTTGCGCTAGACCCATAGCATACGCACACCCTGCGACAAAGCTGTCACCGAGTCTAGGGTCCCCCATTCTCTTCACATTCCCTTATCGAAAATTGGACCCGGATACTTCCCAAGTCGTCAGTTCCGTCAACATGATCTACCGGATACCTACTATTCATCTCTCAGATATCTTCAACTCCGCACGCGGGTCGATTGCGAATGCCGAAGCTTTGCAACTTTTCCACACGCTCTCTTTCCACGCTTTGACGAGAGCAGGTCCAGCCTGGCAAATCGAGAAAAAAGTGCACGCCCACTTGTCCAGCAACTCTCAGCCCCTCGACATCTTCAGGGGGTCCGACTCGTCGATGATGGCGCCGTCGCAGCGGCTGCTCGTCGGCACGGCTGGTGCACTTGAGCGGAGCAGCGAGTTTTCGTCCTTCTACTGGCTTCCGTCGGCGTCCAATTTCCCGGGCATCGACGGCGTCCTCGCGGATCGCGACAATGTACATGCGGTCCAAACCACTATAGCCGATGAACACAACAGCCCAAAGGAAGGGCTGCGGAAGGTCTGGGCGAAGTTCGACCGTGAGGTTCGGGAGAAGCGCGTCTGGCACGTCGTCTTCGTTACGGATTCCAAGATGTTGGCGTCCTCCGGGTACGCGGCTGAGTACGCGGAAAAGCTGAAGGACTTCACTCTCGGACAGCGCAAGAAGAAGGTGAACGTTTGGGACTGTGTCCTGTAAGTCCAGTCTGCCATGTGTTTACGCTGCTATGCTGACGAGGAGAGCAGACCTGACCGTCCGTTCGGGCGAAGCCCAGTCCCTTGACGGGGTCCTCGACGAGCCCGCCACTGTACCAGTGCACGAGATTGTATCTGTACGTCTAGTATGTCGCTGTTCGAATGTTTATGCTCTGCTCTCCCGTACTCAATGCATTATTGAGAACACTACCATCTTCGCGCTGTTGCTCGGTCGTTGCCTACTCGAGAAGGCTCACCTTGCAAGATATGAAGATCTCCGCCGCAACAATTCCCCAGAGTCCGCCCTCTCCAGGCTGCCTAACTTATGCGCTTTTCTGCTCCACTGGCTACCCGGAGAACGATGTTTCACCCTCCAAGTCCGCGCGCAGGGCGCGTGAACGCACACAATCAACAGCACTCGCAAGATGAAAAATACCCGAACCCCGCGTGCAGAGCACTTTGCCGTCCTCAAAGCTCTCGCCCCACCGCCCCAGCCTCCGCGCGACCTACTGACGCATCTTCGCACGTTAACGGAGAACACCACCGGCAAGAACACATAACGTGGTTTTACAGCTCGCGTGCGTGGTGTCCAAGGTCGAGGTGGTGCAACGTGACGAGCGAGTGTGAGGTCCTGTAGCTCGTGATGCGGATTGGTTCACGGGCGAGTTGAAGAGCTGGTTGTTGCCTGTGTGCGGATGGATTGTCAGCTCAATCGATACTCTGATCGTGAACGAGGGAAGTCGAGTCACCCTGGTGATGCGGGAGGCAGCCCAGGTCAGTCACGTCGATACCACTGTAAACATCGACCTGACACGCACCGCATGTTCCGCCCAATAAATATGAGCACCTTCGGGATCCTGTCCCTATCCTGCAAAAGCTCCTTGAAATTCTCCTTCATGTACAGCCCCCGCTCGTAGCCATGTGTCCCCGCAGAATTAGCATGCAAGGACGTCTCGAGACCGTCTCCGAGAAATAGAAGTACTGTCAGCGTCGGGTTCGAGACTCACTCGGGGGTGCGCAGGAGCAACCAAACTTGACATCAGCGGTCATATTTGGACTCGGACGGTAAGGCGGATGCAGGACAACAACGCATCCATGTCTACTGTTCAATTATACTACGCAACGAACGGCATGTCGGCAGCGGCGAACATCCTCACCCGCATCACCTCTAATAGACTCTATGTAGAGCTGCTCCCTCCACGCAACCCCGCTACCCCTCAAACGCCCCCTCAGGCACGTCCAGTCCGAAGTTCGACTTCGCAAAATCCCGCATCGTCCGCTCCAGCTCGTCCTCAAAGCTCTCGCCCCTCCGCCCGAGCCGCCGCGCGACGTACTGCCGCACCTTCGTCCCCCAGAACAGCACATCGATCGAGAACATCACCGACAGGAACACGACGTGGTTCCACAGCTCGCGCACGCGCTGCGCCAGATTCAGCTCCTGCGAGGTGACGAGCGAGCGCGAGGCCCAGTACGCGGTGATCCGGATGCGGTTCACGGGCGAACCGAACAGCTGGTTGTTCCCTGTGTGCGGATACAGTATCGTCAGCTCACCGATTTGGTCAGACTCAACAGCGACAGTGAGACTCACCCTGGACGATGCTGTATTGTTGCAGGGAGCCCAAGTCAGCGACGCACCACCAACATTCAGCTGTTACGCACCGCATGTTCCGCCCAATAAATATGAGCTCCTTCGGCATCCTGTCCGTATCCTGCAAGAACCCCTTGAGCTTCTCCTTCATGTACACGCCCCGCTCATAGTCGTCCATCTTCGCAAAGTCCGGCATCTCGACCTCCTTGAAGCGCACCGGCCGCATCAGCGTCGCGCTCGCAAACAGATCCGGCGTCCCGATCCCCCACTCCTCCGTGACGCTCTTCACGACGCCAAAGTCCGCGCTGAGCAGCGCCTTCCACAGCCGTGCGTACTGCTGCTGGAACCGCGGCGACACGCGCACGTACAGCCCGTGGTCGAGCAGGACGAGCTGCGCCTGCCCCGCCCGCGCCGGGTGCGGCCGCACAATGATGTTCCCCGGGTGCGGGTCGCAGTGCACCCAGCTCCAGTCGAAGATCTGCGCGCTGAACAGGTCCACCATCGTCTGCATCACCCACTTGGACCCGCCCTTGAGCGTCGGGAACCGGTCGGCGGGCAGCGGAGGACGTGGCGCGGCGGACGCGTCGTCGCCCATGAGTCGTTCGATCCCGCGCCGGTCGCTCAGGCGCACGCCGTCGATCCACTCCGCGACCATGACCTTCTTCGTCGACAGCTCGGGGTACACCTTCGGGATGTACACGCGGTCGGCGAGGCGCGGCTCCTGTGCGACGAACTCGGCCGTGCGCCGCGCGTTGCGTGCCTCCGCCTCAAAGTCCAGCTCGCGCCGCAGATGGTCGTTGATGAAGTCTGCAGACCGTGAGCACGCGCACGGCGGACGAAGACACGGGACGCACCGACGGCGAAGCAGACCGGGAGGTGGAAGAGCCAGTGCTCATAGATCCACATCACCGCGCGGAACGCCCCGAGGTCCCACTCGACCTGCTTGCTCACGTCCGGCTTCTGGATCTTGACGGCGACCCACGTGTCCGCACCCTTGAGCTTCGCGCGGTGCACCTGGGCGATGCTCGCGCTCGCCGCGGCCTGCTCCTCGAAGATGTCAAAGACGCCGTCGGGCCCTGCGGGCGGGCGTCCGAACTCGGAGATGAAGACGCGCTCGACGGTGGCGTACGGCACCTGGGGCGCGTCGTCGAACAGCTTCGCGAACTTCTCCTGCATCGGACGGGGCAGGAGGGCGGCGTTGTTCGCAAACGCCTGGCCTGGCCGCGGCTCAGTGAGGACCCGGGGATGCGTGCGAGGTTACGCACCGATCTTGATGTAGAGACCGCCGTTGGAGGTGAGGAGGTCGTACACGCGCTGTGCGACGCGCTCCTGGAGAGCGGGGATGCCGTCTGCCTTCTCGGGCTTGAAGTTGAGCTTGTAGTCGATCGCGATGAGGGCGCACTGGGCTCAGAGTCAGCATACAATCGCGTTCCGCGGCGTGGACTCCCGCACCGGTCTCGAGACACGGACTCGGTGCGAAATGCGAGAATAAACTCGGCCGGCCTCGTGAGTCCGAGTGCGCCGGACAGTTCGCGGCTTCTCGAGTGGGTTTGCGGAAGACTATATGTGCAGGACGAGACCATCCGCGCATCTCGTGAAGACGAGGCGTCGATTATGATGATGCGGGGAGACGGGGACATCTCGGGGACGTTACAAATGCGCGACTGCACAAGCGACTGGGTGCGCAGTCGGACTGGCCCGGGTGAGGCTCAGTGAGAAAGGCGGGCGTACGGTTCGCGGCTCTGCGAAGGGGAATGGGTCTGCGGGAGGCTGCACGCCGTAACGCGCCCCGGTGAGCGACGTCGTTCGAGCGAGACGAAGCGCACCAACTGCTCGCGCAGCATGCGCACCTCAGGGAGTGCTCGGGACGATACAAGCACACGAAGCCACGAGAGCACTCACCGTCCATGCAGTGCGGATGTTCCGGTTGATCGCTGAGGCGTGCAGCTCGCGATCGACGACATACGCGACACCGATCCCAAAGAGCGCGATCAGCGTCCGACGGAGGTACTTTTGCGACCTCGAGGGGCGGCTGGAAGACGCAGCAGGACTGGGCGGGGCAGATGCGAGGGCGCGGGCGGATGCAGGGAGCTTGGCGGGTGTTGCGGGGAAGCCGGAGCCGAGAGCGGGGCGCGGTGGCGGACGCAGCCTGGGGAACATGGCGGGCAGCGAGTGCGACAGCGAGGACAGCGAGCGAGGACGAGAGCAGAGAGAGCACGCCGGCCGTCTAACGCGGGAGAGAGGACATGACCGCGCGCTGTGAGAGACGGCCATGACGCGCTTGCCCGGCACACGCTGCGATGCCCCGCCGTGCTCTGTGCCCGCGGACATGCTCTCCCGCTTCTTCGCGAGCCCCAGTACCAGTCCGCGAGCGAAAGCCAGGCCCGCGAGCGACCACGATGCGGACTCGGAGCTGCCCGTCCGAGCGAGCAACCTCACCAGTCGCTTCTTCCAGACCGCGGCTGGACATACCCTCCCTCGTCTCGGACGCCGCATTCTGCGCATTCTACGACGACTTTCTCTCCGCCATGACCGAGCTGTACCACGCCAAACCCATTCTCATACAAGGTCCGCCCTCCTTCCTGTCGAGGACTCTGCTAACCACCGTGCTTCTGCAGACTACGTCTCCCACAGCCCGTGGAAGGTCCTCGTCGCCGTCACCCTCCTTAACAAGACCGCCGGCAAGAAGAGCATTCCCGTCTTCTTCCAAATCACCGACAAATGGCCCACTCCACACGACCTCGCACAGGGTATCCGCTCTCAGCTCGTTCCCGCTGCCCCACAGACTCACCTTGCATGCACGCAGCCCCGCTCTACGAACTCTACGAACTCCTCAAAGACCTCGGTTTCGGCCAGAAACGCTCTCAGCGCCTCCTCGACATCTCCCGCTCCTTCCTCCTCGACCCGCCCGACCCCACGCGCCCCCGCCCCTCCCGCGGCTACACCACCGTCCTCTCCCTCTCCGCCCCCCATGCCAACCCCGCACACGTACGCAAGGTCCGCTACCCTCCGACACCCGTCTCCCACCTCCCCGGCTCCGGCCCCTACGCCCTCGACTCGTACCGCATCTTCTGCAGCCCCGATGCAGAGTGGAAGTCCGTGCGGCCCACCGACAAGGAGCTCACCAAGTACCTGGTCTGTGCAACCCGGTTGCTCCGCCTCACCACTACTGACGCTTCGCGTGGCTCGCAGCAGTGGCGCTGGGCCCTCGAGGCGTACCGCAAGTGGGACCCCATCTACGGGCCCCAGGACTCGATCGACCTCGACTACGTCCGCGCGCTCACCGAGTCGCTCAGGCGCGACCCGGTCGAGCACTAGGCCGCCGCAGAACGGCCTTTGCGTGACTACAGACGTCGGATTGACTTTAGCAGCGGCCGCAACAGCGTCGCGAAGGTCCGGTTCTTGTACGCCGCATTAGACACAGGCATACAGTCGACTCGGGTGCGTCCAGGTCTGCGCCGGACTCTCCTCCGCCAGATGATGCACTTACCCACTGACCATATCGCAGCTCGCACTGCGCGCAGACATGCAGCCCGTCGAGGATCGGCATCCGGGAGGTGCGCCACTATTGGGGCAGAAGTGGCAGAGGAAGAGCCCCCAGTCGCAGGGGCGAATGTCCTGCACAGTCGGCGGGGCGTCGTGCTGAGCGGGACCACCCTGCGTCGACTATACCCCAGCGCCGGACTGTCCTTCTCAATCGATCCCAAACGGCACCGCTTGTCTGACTACTTATGTAAGTCACTGGGGCGCGAGACTGCTCGGAGGAACCATGCGCTGTACCGCGCGCTGTCCGACAACGTAGGGCCGAACACAGCGGCGTTCGTTCTACGCTCCAGGACTCCTTCGACCGTCCCCGTCACCCATCATGAACTCTCCTCCTCAGACTCTTCCCGCATCGGCCAAGAAAGTTTGGACCACGTGCGTGACTTCAACCTATCCCGTATGCGACTCTCACGAGAACACAAACCGCTGCAGAGCACGCACGCAGACTTCCATTCGAACCCCTTATGTACTAGCCTGGCCTGCTGTGGCAGCTTGTCGTCCTATGCAGAAAGGTATCAGTCAGCGAGCCGATCGTCGATCCAACCTACCATCCTTCTTGCCTTGGGGCCAAATCTGCGACTCGTTCCACTGCGACCAGTGCGCGTAAGCCTCCCCCTCCACGTCTTCTTCTCGGGCGTTCCTCCAAGAAGCAGCTTCTTCGGTGACCTGCGGTCCCCGACTCGGACTCCCCGCAATGGACAGCTTACCGGTCTTCATCACCACGTGGCTGGCTATGTTGTGCCACGCAACAGCACCTGCCTTCGTCTTCCACCAGGCACCGAGATCCTACAGTAGAACTCGACGCTCTTCTTTCTTTCCCGGGGAGTCTCCAAGGAACTCGTCCAAGTCGAGTCTCGTTTGAAGGGAGAATTAGAAAATACGACCTAGTCCCGGACGGCACCCAAACCGCCGCATCTTCTCCTGCATCCCGGTGAGCTACTGCCATCGACCCGGATGAAAGACTTCCTCCCACAGCTCCATGCGAGCTGAGGTACTACAAACACTCTGGGGCAGACTGGTGAGTTCATCGTCTATTGAAGATCGACATCACGTACTTCGCAACGAGGCCGGCTGACTCGGTCGACCTTGGCCCTTCAGGATCTTCGTGCTAAGTACGCCTCGCGCGGCCGCCCGCACTCAGCCATCCAGGCATCGCAGAAGGGCTTTCCGGGCACAGTGCATCCCCGCCGCCCCCGCTCACGGCGAACACAAAAACTACATCAGGCCTTCCTGACCCGCAGCATACGGTTCGCGGGGCCGGAGACTTACCGACACAGGCATGCGCACAGTCGACTCGAACCGCTCACCTCCCTACCAATCCCTATTATTGAAGGTGCAGTGCAGCATGGCATAGGTATGTAGTATGTACTGAACTCTCCTCTGCCAGGCGATCCGGGCGATTGACTACCCATTTGATACTGTATATGACAGCGGTTCGCCATCCGCGACCGTCGACCGTCGGCTGCTATGCTCTTCTGGGTCGGCAACGTCGACGTTGAGTGCGCATGGCTACGCTCGCCCGGCGTTTCTGCAGAGCACTCCGTCGGTGATGCGTATTCGAATCCCGAGCGCGATGTTGGAGCCGGCCTTGCGACGGACTTGGTTCAAAGGAACGTCTCGTACCACCCAGTACACTGTTGAGGCAATTTGAGGAGTCGTCGGGCCAGAGGAGCCATGGCACCAACAGACGCAGTATGGGTCGCGATTGTTCGATACGTTGACTGGCCGCCCAGGTAACCGCGATACCGAGTGTACGTTGAGAAATGTATATGCACTTACTGGCAGGGCTGGGTTACGTATACAGACCTCGTAGGACGAACTCAGCGTTGTCCAGCACTGATACGCCGCGTAATACGACAAAGTGAGAACATACAGCTCAACTTTCATTGCGGCCACAACAATAAGCACAAGCGCAGACGGAACACTCGCTGGGCCCAAGCAGTGTGGTTCAGCCGATAATACATAGTAGATATTAGAGACCGTCAGGCTTTCTGCCTCGCGACCTTCAGTTCCGCCACTCGCTCCTTCAACTCGGCCACACGCTCATTGAGCAACTCGCGCTCTCGCTCCCGATCAGCAATGAGCAACTCGCGCTCTCGCTCCCGATCAGCAATGAGAGACTCGCGCTCTCGCTCCCGATCAGCAATGAGAGACTCGCGCTCTCTTTCCCAACCAGCCCGCTCGCGTTCTATGTACGCGCGCTCCTGCTCAAGTTGTTCTCTCATCAACCGACGCTCCGCTTCGAAAGCCGCCGTCTGGTCAGCGAGCTTGTCCTTCAGAGACTGCACCTCCGCGCTCCACGTGTCGCTCGCCTTGATGTGCGGCGACCCGGGGACTAGAAACAACACAGCAACCAATCAACTATGTGCACGAGAGGACGACATGCAAAGACACGATGACGTACCCTTGAACGAGCCCTGGCTCGCATGGGACGACTTGCGCTTCGGCACGCTTGTGCTCCCGCCGCCCGATCCACCCGTGTCCTGCGCAGCGAGAGGGGAGCCTGGCCGCTCTCCGGAGCCCTCCAGTTGCTGCCGGGGCGATCGCGACCGGTCTGCAGTGCGGGGCTGTCGCGAGGAGCGAGTGCGAGCCTGTTGTCGCTGCGACGACGACCGGGAGCCATGGTCCGCGCCGTCCTCGCGGTCGGTGGAGTGCTCGACAGATGCCTGAGTTTCCGAGTCCGTCTCAGTCATCTCGGTCAGGGGACCGGCTGCTTGCATCACTAGTTGTTCTGTGGGTAAGCATCGGGAAGGGCGGGAACAGTGGGCTAGGAGAGGGTGCTCACATGGATGCAACAAACCTGTGCTGTCGATCTCCATATCCGACAAGTTCATGGACTCCTCCCAGACCTCGCGGAGGTCTTCGTCCAGCTCGCCTTGAGACCCAACAAAGCTGATCATGTCAGCCGGTGCAGCGTGCGGCGGTTGATCGAGAGATGGCTCGGGGAGGGCATTGACGCGCTTGGCGATGTTGAGGAGGAGAGTCCTCAAGGCATGGAGACGCTTCGGGTCGGGGAAGGCCCCTTGCGTCTCGACAAGCTTCTGTGCCAAGTTGCTGAACTGACGCAAGTTACGACCTGCGGGGTGGGTAGCGATCATGTCGACAATTGTCGCCACGTCACTGTCAAGCCAATCTGTAACGGTGATTTCCTCCGGCTCCACGTCGAAGTGGCGGTAGGCCTTCTCGAGGAGCTTGCCGAACTTGCGTATCCAGGCCTCGCTGGGCTCGTCTGCTGTCGCAAGAGCCAGAGAGAGCTCGAAGCGCAGGAACAGCCGAAGCCGTTCTGCGGGGATATTGACGTTCGGGTAGAACACGCGCATGTGCCCGGACGTGGCTGCCTTGCCGGTCCAGCGATCCCATAACAGTGAATCATCGGGATCGTCTTGCAGTGAGAGCTTGAATATGCTCCCAGAAGTATTGGAATGAGACATAGTCCTAGCACGACGAGGAGCGCGGCGTAGGCCGAAGAGATGTGGTACGCGTTGTTTGAGGTGGCTCAGGCTGGGAGAGCAGTGCTCGGAGGAGTGAGGGCATGTCGAAGGCTTTATGAGCGGTCCAGGCGACCTGCTCATGTCGATGGCGATGGTAGATAAGAGATCTTCTTGGAGTTCTTCCGTCCACAGGTCCGCAGCCAGCTCAGCGTGCGGTGAAATCAAGCTCAAGAGCAAGCCTCGAGGCTAACGCGCGTCGCCGTCGGCGTACGGTGTATTCGAACATGAGCACGTGACCGTGTACACACTAAGGCCGCAGCTGCCTCAGCCTGGCTGAACACGGCGGTTCCAGATTAGCCAGCCCTTGATGATGTTCAGCTCAACGTTTCTTGCCTGACGATCGAGTCGTGTTAACCAGTGAGTGCTCATAAGGATTCCGAAGGTGGAACATAACTGCACAACAGACGGCGGATCCAGCTCGGAGTCTGACGTCCTGACCGTACCCAATATTGCCAACGTGTACAATCAACACATTCAGAGTCCAACAGACGGTAGGCAGATCGTGGAGAAGGAGCATGTCGCAGTGCGGGCCCCGGTTTAACCAGCAGGGCCACGTGGGGCGATCAGATATTTCGGGCGCCGCTCAAACCAAAGGCTATATACCGCGGGCGAAAAAGTTTGCAGAGGAGCGCGGTGAGGAAGAACCGCGGTCGCAGCACACGCACAGAGGGCCTCTCGGCCTCTCATCCTCAGCTGCGGGGAAAGTCCCCGGAGACGCAGTCCACGTCCTCGCCCACCCTGGAAAGCCCCGCCCTCAAGCACGGCGGGCGGGCCTGCGACGGCCGGTGCCCGTGTCTCGCCCGGTGTGCTCGCGCGCGCAGAGGGCGAGCTCGGCCCAGCCAGGACTGCTGCCAGCGGCGCCCCTTGCGATCTGCGCGAAGAGACGAGCGCGTTCGCCTTGTCGGGGGTGCTGCCGGCAACTGTTGCTCATAGACACAGTTATGCGGTTGCGGGCTTCGTGCCCGGGAACACAATGGGGCTTACTCTCCTCCACCGCGCCGTCCTTGTGACGCGTATTTTTTCCTCTCTGAACGCTCGTTCGTTCGCTGTGCCCGTGGTTGGGGAGGAACTGTATGAAGGGAGACGACGCGGGATGGAGCGTGTTGTTGGGTACTTGGTACGTCTCTTCGCCCTTTCGTCTTTGCTATATGATGCTTTCTTCATGAATTTCTTCAGGGAGATATACCTCCTCCATCGGAGGAGGGCGTGCTCCAGAATTTGACACCCCTGATTCATCCATCCCCTCCCGCTTCTGCTGTCGACAGCTCGCTGATACTGCCCACAGGTCACATCCACATTCGCTGCGTAAACTTTCATGTAGATGAGTTGTATCATTCATACAAGAATCACCGTATCACCGTATCACCTCGCACACACATCGCACGACATACCCTTAGGACCGACTTTGCGCTCGCTCCGAGTCCCAAGGCGTACCCGCACCATCAGGTGAGTACCCGAGCCAAGAAATTGGCCGCCCCACACACCTGGACGCGGTGCATGCATTTACGCGTTGTCACCGTTTGCAATCCCGGACGCAGGTGCCGGCATACAGTTGAACGCCGCCTACATACAACCTGGGCCTGGGGCACCCTTGGTCCTCCAGCTAGGTTCGTGAACTTCACGCCGCATGACCTCGCATAGTGACCGTCCTGCATGTTATCGTCGCAGTCGGTTCTAGACGACAGTCTGCTGTTTCAGTCGGCCTCGGTCTCTCCGAAGGACCTGCGTCGCACCACGCACTGTTCGCTACTCTACGCGCCGCAGTGTCGTCGCTGTCGAGTCGTCCACACGCCTTAGACCAACACGCTCCCCGGTCATCTCAAGAGCCTCATGGACACTGGCCGTTCTGAGTTGTACCTGGATTGCTTCGGATAGATGCAAGTCACGACCACGACCCTCGGTTGCGCAGTATGTTGGAGTGCGAGAGAAGACGAACCCGCAGAGCGGAGTCGGTAAAATCTAGCCAACATGTAACGACCCAGCCTATTACTCGCGAAACATTATATCATCGCATTATATTCGCACAAGTCCTCGTTAGTCTACGTTCGACCCAGACCAAGCACCCTCCAACCCATTCTACCGCTTCTCATCCTTGCCCTTCCCCTGCTCCCCTCGCCCCTGCCCTCGCCGCCCTCCTCGCCGCCGAAAAAGTTCTCCATGACGCGCCCCCAGGCGACGACGAGCAACTTGCGCGGCTCGTCCGTCTTCGCCTTCTCCCACACGCGCTCGAACAGCTCGCGGTGCGGGTTCGCGGCGACGAGCGCAAGCACGCGGCCGGCGGGGGCAAGCGCGGGCCGGACGGAGTCTTCGAGCGCGGTGTAGAGCGACGGGAGGGACGTTGGAGGGACGGGGAGCGGGAGGAGGAGTGATTGGGATCTGTGACAGAGGATGGGTTAGCGTCGATAAGGCAGATGTGAGCAGCGAACGAGGACTCGGAGGGATGGAGGGACGTTCGTCAGTTCTGTGAGTACGCGATGTGATACAACACATCTCGTCATACCACTCGCAAACGTGGGTGGGATATGCACGCTCGAGTGGAACGCTGACCACTCGGGGCTGGGGACGTAGGCTGGAAAGTGAAAGCAGGAGACTCACGTTACGTCTGGGAACGGCAGCGCATTCCCCAGGTCCTCGAACGGGTGCACATCTTGGTGCTGGCCGTCCCCGTGCTGAGCTTGCTCCTCATATCCAGGGGGCACACCCCGCGCCCACTCGTCGTTGCGCTTGTCCTTGAACCGCTGCCACTCGGACTGGCCCTCGAGGTCTTTGCGCATGAGATCGAGCTTCTCCTGCACCGCCCAGCGGCTGGTAGACCACCAGAGGTACCAGCCCTCCTGCCAATGCTTCGTCTCTCTCTGCGTGTGCGCCTGTTCGTGCTCGTGGTTGTGGTCGTCCCCAGATCCAAGCGCGCCATTGCCACTGCCACTGCCATGACCGAAGCGGTCGCCGAGGAGCATGGCCAGCCACCCGCTGTACCTCTGCCCTTCCGGCGGGAGGGGATGTTTCATCGGGACGGTCTCCACCTCGTCCTTGACCTCAAGGACGGGCTTCTTGCCCGGGACATGCTTGAGGGTCTGGGTGCGGTGGTGGGCGAGCACACGCTCGACCTCGTGCTTGAATACGCGGCGGAGGCAGATGGTGCGGCACCGGGGTCCTGTCCGTGTATGCGGCCGGAGATGCTCTGGCTGCAGAAGGTGAAGCAGCGCTCGTCGACCTGGGGAGAGAACGGGCCCTTCGGCGGACGGACGATCTTGAGGGAGGGGAGGCGGTCCCACCAGAGCTCCTGGCGGGGTGGCGGTTCTGGCGATTGATAGGACGCAGAGGATGACGAGGGCGATGGTGTTGCTGAGGATGGCGTGGAGGACATGAACGTAGTAGTCGAAGACGGTGAGCGTGGTGAGCAAGACAGAGGCCGCAGCCGCAGTGGCCACTCGAGTACAGTACGCGTTGGCCACGTGCTCCGTACTGTAGCGCTAGCGCCTGACGGCGTCTCCGTCTTCAAGATGCTCCTCCCCTCGGTCCTCGTCCTGCTCCGAGTCAGTCCTGGCAAGATGCAGAACACCTCACGTGAACTCGTGGCTCTGAAGATACGCTGTAGCTGTATGCGGTACAGCAATGCTGCGCTGTGCTTGGATGTTCACAGCCTCCAACCATCCCATGGTACCTGACCCAGTTTTCAAGCTTCTCTCCGGGAGTCCGGATCCCGCGCAACGGTACAATCTTAGCCTTTCAGTAGGTCGAAGCAGCTGTCGTGCTGTGTTTGCTTCCGTTGATTGATATGCGGTCAAACACAGACTGAGAATGTTCATGACAGCCAGTCTCGACACTCGGAGTGAGGTGAAGCTGTACGAGGAAAAGGCTCAGGAAAACAACGCTTCCCCAGTACAACATCCTCGCCACGGCGGCTGTGTAGAGGTTCGGACCCCTTCAAATAGTCCAATCCTCTGGAGTCTGGAAGAACTGGCACCCATGTGGCTGCTCTCGACAGAGAATCTCCGTCTTGTCTACTTCCATACCCCGGACGTCGTCCCCGGCGGCTACGCAGTCCTATCTCATGTCTGGCAGGATCCCGAGCAGTCGTTCGCCGACATCCAACTCTTCATCTCCCGTGGCGTGGCCCTCTGCGATCCTCTTGTCTCTGTCAAGATCAAGGAGACCTGCCGCATCGCATACGGCCACGGGTACGAGTGGGCGTGGATCGACGCCTGCTGCATCGACAAGTCCAGCAGCGCGGAGCTCTCCGAAGCCATCAACTCGATGTTCGAGTGGTACTCCAAGGCCCGGATTTGCTACGCTTTTCTGTACGACGTACCCCCACACTCCAACATCCGCGCCCCCAAGTCTGCATTCCGCCGGAGCAAGTGGTTCACTCGCGGATGGACCCTCCAGGAGTTGAATCGCTCCTCGGTACCTCATCTTCCTCTCTTCGAATTGGGCCCTGCTTGGCACCAAGTCTGCCTTGGCGGATCTAATCCAGGACGTCTCTGGAGTGGATATCGAGGTCTTGACCTTCACCCGCGACGTGACCAACGTCAGTGTTGCCCGCCGCATGTCGTGGGCAGTGCGCAGGCAGACTACTCGAGGACGAAGCGTACTCGCTCATGGGTATCTTTGGTGTTCACATGTCTACCATATATGGCGAGGGCCGGGCGGCGTTCCGCAGACTGCAGGAGGAGATCCTGAAGCACACCAACGACCACACTCTGTTTGCTTGGGGAGAGATGCTTCATGCAGTTCTTCCTGGACTTGTCACAGATACTCAAAGCCCAACCAACTATCTGTTCGCGCCATCCCCTTCAGCTTTTAAAAACTCCGCGCATATGTCCCCCGCGGCGCCATCTGTCGCCGCAACAGCCATGACAACATTCTTTGCGGATTCGACTGTCGTTCGATATGTAAGCCCCAAACAAACGATGCTATACCTCGTACTCATCTCATTGCGAACTTCAGGATACGCTTGACTTCACCATCACCGGTGCTGGAGTCCGTTGTCAGCTCCCCATCGCTGACGGCGGCTCGTATGCGGTCGCCATTCTCGACTGTCAGAATCGAGATCGGCACGTCGTCGGACTGCTCTTACACCGGCGAGCGGAGGACGGCGGTCGTCTCCCTCGGTATCATGTCGGTGCCTCATTCGCAGAGGATGCAGCCCTGCTTTCAGGTGCGGCGCGGCCGTCGATACTCACGCCTCGCAGTATACAAGGCTATAGACTTCTGCTCATACATTCCTTCACCACCGCCGTCCTATCCGAACTGAATCACTATTTCCCTACTCGCATGGCTACGACGCCTTCCTCGCAGACCACGTGCCAGATCAAGGAGTTCTATGTTATGCACTTCCTTCCGCGCTCAGCCCACCCATGGCTAGGACTGCATGTTGCCGAGCCGAATGAGTTCTTCGCCCCCACCTGGGTGGATGTCGAGCCCGGTCGCTACGGCTTCCACCAGGTGGGACAGTCGGACAGTCCAGTGCTCCTTGGCCAGGAATCATATACTCTCTCCTTCTCGCACAACTCGCGCGGCGAAGATTTCACCATCCTCCTCGGTCGCTGCAAGGTTCATCCTTTTGCCAGCGTATCCATCGAGCACGCCAAACCTATCAGTGTCCCACGATGGGAATCAATGGATGCAGAATGGTTGCTGGGCCTACGTCAGAGGGCCACCGACCCACGGGCTGAATGCTCAGGTCCTGGCAGGGTCGGCGGTGATGCTCGCGCTCACCGATCTCCCGCCGTCAGTCATGACTGCCCGGAGGACCACATCCGGTTCTGGGACAACGCAACCAAGCATTTCGGCGACGAGGACAGAAGGGTGCAACTGTCTTTCAGTCGCTGGCCGGACCCAGACTCCTATTGCCTTGACATCCGGCTATGTGGTCGTATATACGAGACATTGCTCGATGGCAGTACTAGGCAGTAGCACACACAATCTTCGTTTCCTTGGAAGTGACCGCAGACAAGAATCATCTTCGGGGAGTCCCCGGTAATCTTGCCGCGCCTTCGTCTCACGTTCATACCCTCGAAGTACAACGGATTCCTGAGACATGGTACGGCTTGGACGTTGTGTCTTAGGGTTCCTCTTGCAGATGCGATGCAAGTGGCATGTACTCGTACGTGTAACCTACATCGCAGCAAACCTCGAAGTCGCAGACCAAGGTACAGGGGATAAGCATAACGACATATTGGTGCGAGAGGATATGCGGAGCGTGGCACTATAGTGTAGTGGTTATCACTTGGGATTTTGAAAGCGGATTGCGGACCGACCCCTCACCGTGTCGGTCCGCGATCCGTGGCCCTTCCCATAACCCAGGTTCGAACCCTGGTAGTGCCTTTCGACTAGCCTTCGGTTTTTTGTCTCGTCCACTCTCCGCATGCAAGCATTCCGAAAGGATACACAGGAACATCGTGCTAGTATCCCTTACGCCACGATTCCTCCCTTCACCATGTTCCAACCCATCTGTTCGTATGTCCAACCAAACACAGTCCCATCCGCCGAATTTGAGTGGTATCGCAGCAGTGAACGGTGCATCCCTGGCTTCTTGTGTATCACATCCAATGCCGCCATATCCTCGTCGGTCAACTTGATCAACTGCACAGCCGTTAGACACCGCGTCCGAAGGCTAGAGTCCCAGGTGCACCCACCGTTATGTTCTGCTTGATCCTCTCCGGGTTCTCGCTCTTCGGTATCACGATCGTACCGCGCTGCACACCCCAGCTGAGGGCGACTTGGCCTGGGGTTGCGTTGTGTGCCTTCGAAATCCTGACAACGTCTTCATCTGTCAAGAAGACCGGTTTGCCGTCGTACTCCTTCGGACGACCTGGGGAAGTGTCTGAGTACTCAATCGTGGTGTGACAGGCATGCAGACGTACCGAGAGGCGAATATGCCGTCAGGACTATACCCTTCCCTTCGCAGTACGCCTTCAGCTCAAAGGAAGGCAGGCACGGATGGAGCTCGACCTGGTTGGCAGCGGGTACGACCGACGCCTCCTCCAACAGCGTCTCCAACAGCTTCACGGAGAAGTTCGACACCCCAATCGCGCGAACCTTGCCGCTCCCCAGGAGCTTCTCCATGTCCTTCCACGTCTCGACAAACGTCGGGCTCTGGCCGTACGGGATCGGCTTGTTGTCCGCGCCGTACGCCTGCGGCCAGTGCATGAGGTAGAGGTCGACGTAGTCCACGCCGAGCTTGTCGAGCGACTCCTGCAGAGACTCGGCGACGCGGGCGTGGTGATGGTTCGGGAGCTTCGTCGTGAGGAAGATCTCGGAACGCGGCACGCCGGATTCGCGGATCGCCTTGCCGACCTTCTCTTCGTTGAAGTAGCCGTATGCCTGCGACAGTGTGAGAGTTCAGCGTTGGGTCCTGCTCGAGCACCGATGAATGACTCTGCTCACGGTGTCGATGTGTCTATAACCGAGCTATAAGGTAGGGTCAGCGGAATTGCTTAGGAACGCGGGAATTTGTGGTCGCACCTCCAACGCTGTCTTGCACATCTGCTCGACAACGTCCCCGCCACCGCTAGGGCCCAACCAGCACCTGCATGCAAAGAGTATAACTCAGTCTCTGTACGAATACTCACTGTCATCAGTCTGAGACAGTCCGTGTCCCGTTACTATACGCAAACAGAGACTCACCCCATGCCGACTGAGGGCATCTTGTGCCCAGTGTTCAAGGTGAAGCTCGGTATGTCTGCCGCCATGATACGAGGCCGATTGGGATCGAGTGTCGTTCGAGCGAGGCGTGCACTATATAGATCCCTCCTGTCGTAGGGGCTTCTCCGTCCTATTTATACCTTCTGAAAGATACTTCGAAGCCTGATCCTGTGAGCGCGATAGTGGCAAGCCCTGTCGGACTCGGCCCGGAAGGAGGAGCATCGTCGAATGCCTTTCCGCCGGGACCGGTTCGTACCACCTGACATCGCCTTGCGGCCCGCCATCGAGCCTTGCGATCCGCCGCAGTGAGGTTGTAAGTACCCCTGGACTGGTCATGGTGACCAGGATTGCGTGAGGTATATGGAGGAATCGGGGCATGATCGTTGGGAATCTTGTGGTGCAAGTGTGTCGCACACGTTGCTACCGACCACCTGCAGTGATGGTAGAGGTTTAAGTTGACGCCGGCAGCGTCTGTGCCCGTGAATTTCACGAGTTCGCATTCTCGAGAGCTCTGATAGCTTCTGCTGTGCTCACAAACTCCTCTACAGGCTCTCTGAAGTGTATGAACTATGATACCAAGTGCAGCGGGGACGATGTATAACTTCAGTTCTAGCCGGCACTACTGACAGCTGTCGCGGCAGTCTCGCCGTCCCGGCGTTCTGCTACCCCCAGTGGCAAGATGCAGTGGGCCAGTGACCACACTAACCCTCATACCGTATGTCCAGCTCGTACACCTCCGCCATCGAGTGTTCCGCCGAATAAGACCACGGATAGCTGAACGTCAGGCGCACCTGCTTCCCCCTGCTCCCGAACGTCTCGAACCCGTTCTTCCACGTCTGGACCAGCATGCTCTCGTCAGGTATAATATCCCCATCTCCATCTCCCGCTACAGCCGCAGCCGCAACCGCCTTCCTCGAGGCGGAGCTCCCCCCTTTCGGCGCGGAGGAGCACCGCAGCGTCCCGTAGCACGTCCCCAGCAAATCGTCCACCCCGGCGTCGAACCGCACCGACGCCCACAGCTGGCTCGTCTGCGTTGGGATGCTCGACAGATCGAGCGGGCAGACCCCCAGGTGCACCGTGAAGCACACGGGCCCGAGGAACGAGATGCTGCGGTAGTCCCCCGGGGTCTGCAGGCGGAAGCCGCCGTCCGGGATCTTGGGCTCGACGTAGCCCATCTTCTGCAGCCGCCGCACGCACCGCGCGGACACGACGATCGTGCACGGCGGCTCGAAGAACACCATCGAGGACGGCGCGGACGAGGACGAGTCCCGCGTCCGGATCCGGGGGAGGCGCAGGCGCTCGCTGCTGTCCGGGTGGGAGTGGACGTGCACCTCGCGCAGGCGGGGCTGGAAGGACTCGGAGAGAACGTGGCAACATGCGCTGGGAGGACGGTGGTGCAGGGACACGTCGTTCTTCTCTTTCGGAGAGGGCAGGCGCAACCGCGTCGCGCGGTAGTAGTGGTTCCGCCGGCCGCCACAGGCAATGTACCCTCCGACGAAATACTTGCTGCTCGCGCTCATCCGAGGGTGCGACCGGAGGTACAGCGCGACGAGCCGTCCCTTCCCGTCCTCGCACGCCAGCCACGCGAGCGCAGCGTCCACGGAGGACGTGTGCGCAATCCCGACCATCGGCAGCGTCGTCCTGATCCCAAAGCTCGTGTTCGTGTACTCCGGGACCGTCTCCTGGATCCCCAGCTTCTCCGCGAACTCCCAGCGCGAGATCGGGCTGATGTCCGCGCAGCCCGCGAACTCGGCCGGGGACGGCGCGAGGAGCGTCTCCAGGTGCGCCGAGTGCGCGTAGTCGTGCTCCCGCGCGTTCGCGACGAACGTGCCCGCGCCGTGGTCGTCGAGCGTGCGCCCCCACGCGAAGATGCTCTGGTCGGGCGACGTCCGGATGATCTCCTCCTGCAGGCGCACGAACGCGTGCTTGCCCTCGCCGTAGATCGTCGGCATGCACACACCGAAGAGGCCCATGAGCGCGTACGCGCCGTCCTCGACGCGCGTCGTCTCGCGCCCCGCGGCCCACGACATGCGGCACGCGACGCTGACGTCCTCGAGCGGCCGCTTGTGCGTGAGCACGCGCGCGTCGATGCCGGTGACCTTCTCGAGGAGGGGCGCGAGGCGCCGCTTGGGCCCGATGGGCTCCCAGTCCTCGGAGAGGAAGATGACGGAGGCGGGCGCAATGAGCTCCTGCAGCGTCCACCCGCGGCGGAACCACCTGCTGCGCCTAAAGGCCGAGCCCGGCGCGTGCGGGTCCTCGCCCGAGGGGACGTCGTCGAGGTACGCGTAGCACATCGCCGCGGTGCGGTACCAGACGTACATGGAGTTGATCGCCTCGGAGAGCTCGGTGCTGTTCGTCTTGTCGATGCAGCAGGTGTCGACCCAGAGCCAGCGGAAGCCGTCTTGGCGGGCGCGCGCACAGGCCTTGCGGATCTTGAGCGAGGGGCGGCGGAAGGCGCGGTCGCGGGCTTTGCGGAGCGCGCCGCGGGCGAGAGAGCCGTTGGCCGGGGCGACGTGCGGGGTGTCTTGGAAGGTCTGCTCGTCGTCGCCCCAGACGTGCGAGAGGGCGGCGTAGGAGACTTCATCGGGGCTGGATAACCAGCGGAGCTGGATCTTCTCTGTGTGCAAGAGCCACATCTGTCGAAGCAAAGGTGGTCAACGAGTGTACGCGTATGCGCGAGGAGACTACCCACATCTATACTTCAGATAGGATGGCGGCGAGTGAACGCGAAAGTCGGACGCGGCTGAGACCTTATACTGTCCGACATCGACGTCTTCCCGTCTCTCTCGAGGCAGTGCAACAATAAGCTATGCGTACAACTATCCCAGAGGCCTCAAGGACAGTATCAGGATTCGAACTCGCTTCTAGTCCGGTCATCGAGGAAGTATATATACGTCGGACCGGTGCAGGTACAGAGCATTCATTCAAGGTGGCTGCTGGATAAATACGAGCAATCACCGCAATCGGGCGTCGGTGGTGGGAATACCTGGGGGAGAACAAGGGCGGCCTGTTCTATCAGCGTGTTCTTCGGACCTAAGGGAACCACAACAGCGCTGGGATATTCGGATTCCTGTGTATTTAGAGGCAGTCTCGAGAGCTAGAAGAGACTCACGTTCACAACAGCTGCTCGGAGTCGGAGGACCATGGCCAGTGGCATTCGGCTCGAACCGAGACGGGTCAGCTACGTAGGCGCGATCGCAGTTGCTCAGCATGCCAGGCGTGGCCGCGTACATGGTGCTTCGGAGTTGGATAGCAAGTAGTTATACATGTTGCACGGTGGTATCTGAGGGTGATCCTCTGCTTCCACTTGACCGGACGGGGCGACCAGAGCGGGAGGGAGGTGTGGCGACTGTCGCGACTCGCCAGATCACTGAGCAAGGGAGCGTCACGGACACGAGGAGAATGAGTACTGGTAGAGGCCTGTAGAAGGTGCAACTAGGCATCGAGACAGGCGGCGAGCGAGAGCAGTACAGAGCGAAGTCCGCATCCGTCGTGAGTGCGGGCAGAAGTGAGTAGTGCCGAGCCTATCTTGATAAGTCCGCCCGTCGTCGTCGCTCCATAGATGTGAGATGGTCCCAGGAGAACGTGGATCTCGTCCGAAGCACAGGCCCCGGCCTAGGACAGTCTGCGGAGGTACGTATGTAAGCCAATGACTATACGCTCACACACAAGCAGGCAACGCACCGGGGGAGGTTCCGCACTACTGACGCAGTGGCTGCGAGAGGCCTGCGGACCTGTGACTGAGAGAGCGTACGATATGCGGGGTGTATCGGCAGGTCGGAAACATGCGAGTGGTTACCGCGAAGGTACGCGCCCTCCGGTCTTACAGAGCTGGTACGTCGTGGAACGCGTTTCCGGTAGTGTCACTGGGAGCCATGCGTGAAGAGACTTGGTAGGCCGCCTACGATGCACGACGGAGGACCATAGCTGGCTCGGAGGATGCTCGTGACGAGAGTCGTGATGGCGGTTGCGGGGCAGTATGCTGGTACATGAAGAGAAGAGCGATGATGTCGAACGTCGCATATCCAGCGCACGTTCTCAAGCATCCAGCTGGAAGTTTAGCCCGCAGCCGTTGTGACTGCGGGTACACGGGCGTGAGCGTTATTGCGGAGAGTGGGTGGGAGGTCGCCCGCGAGTGGATTTCACAGAACGTAAGTACGCAGCAGCGCGAGCCCGGGGGTAGCAGTTTGAGATGTAGGCATGTAGTCACCTATCGAACGGGTACGGCAGGTGCCGCAGTGGGTACGGGACCGAAGGAGTGGATTGTCGCGAAGGAGGTCGAGAGAAGATCAAGGCGGAGAGGCAGGAAGTGAGAGATGGGCGAGCCTGGAAGACGGTCGGTGAGAGTGCCCAGGAAAGGTCGAAGCACCGCAGCGCCGAGAGGGAAGCGTCGGAGGTGGTTATTTGTCAGGCGTGCGACTGGCGAGAGATCGTGACTGCTCCTGGATTGATGGGCCAGACGTGGTGATGACAGAGGATAAGCGTATGTCTTGGACGTCGGTCAGAGCCGTCTGAGCTGGTCGAAAGCTGTTCGGGCGGTGCCTGGAAGCGCGCGGCCTGTGTCACTGTTGGGATGAGTTGCGGAGCGGGAGCTGGGATGATGTCCCGACGTGCGCGTGCGGCGTCCCCGGGCTCTCCGCGTCGAGTTGCGCACAGTCGGAGCAGCGTGGACGAGTGCGCCAGTCGTGGCTGCAGCAGCCCTGGACATGAACAGCGTTGGCGGAGGAGTCGGGGATGACGTCGGGCAGGCGGAGACGGACATGGGCGGTGCCGTGGCGACGGAGATGTGATTGGCTGATGGACGGCCCTGGGCGCGTCTGGGACGGCCGCGCTCGCGTTTTGGGCCGCGTTGTCTCGCTGCTGCGGCCACTTGCTCTTGCTTTCCTTCGCCCCGACTGTTCTCGTCGTCCTTGTCCGCCTTCTCCTCGCTCTCCCTTCCTTTCCTTTCCTCGACGCGTCCGGCACGCACTCACGACACAGCGACGACCATCGCATTCGAATCGTTATCCACATCGCGCGTCCATCACCGCCCAACGCCTCGCACTCCTCCGTCATGTCTCTCAAGGCCGAGCTCGAAACCTGGGCCGCCGCTCTCCAGGCGTACGACCAGGAGGACTTCGAGAAGAGCTTGGAGCTCTTCTCCCAGATCGCCGACTCCTCCAAGATCCTCACCAACATCGGCCTCATCTATGCCACTCTCGGCGAGCACGAGGCTGCCGTCGAGCAGTTCGCTGCTGCCACCGAGCTCGACCAGTACCTTGCCGTTGCGTGAGTCTTCTCTTCGCTCTCCCCTCTCTTCCCCTCCTCCCCGTCTATCCGCTGTCCCAGCGCCCTCCCCGCAGCACTGTGCGGCAACCCGAGGTATTTCGGCGCTTGCATACCTGCGCGCAGCCAGGTTTGCATTGCTTCCGCTCGTGCGGTGTAGCCGTCTCTGTCGCTCGCAGGCGGACAATAGACACGGCAGGCATCACGGCGTTTCGGACGGGACAAAACGCATGACGATGGGCGCAAAGTGGCCGCGCCAGGTTACCTTTCGGCCAGGTTCCAGTCGGAAAGGATGCCTTTTGGCCGGTTGCTCTCTGAAATGGGCCAAAAGGTATCTTCGCGCGGCGTACATGTCGCGCCTTTTCGCCCGTCTAAAACGCGGGTATGTCTACGGTCAGGCTGGACGACCACTTGCAGAACACCCTCTTCCCGTGGTTTGTACGCCCTGCTGAATCATGCAGAGAATAGCGAGGATCGATTCACGAACGCAGCCTTTTTTCTGCATCTTCCAGCGTTTACTATGAGGTGCTATACAGCTTTCTGTCGAGGCTGCAGCGCAGAAAGCAGGTATACTCGCCGTCGGCTCGTATCGCTTACGCCATCAAAAGGCTCTGAGAGCGTCCAGCGTCCAGAAGAATTGCATGAGCAGCTCAAATGAGCGTGCTCCTTGTCATTCACGCTTGGCTCGGAAGCACGGTTGGCGTGAGGGTTCTCCGCACGCAGTCCGCTTCCTGCGTTCTCTTCTGCGGCGCCCTTCTGTCCCCTGACAACCGGGCGTCGTGTCTATCACTGCACGGACATGTCGTACACCTCACCTGCCAGGCCGGTGTTCTGCAAGGTTTGCGCAGACTCTTTGTGTTCGCATCGGCCACCGGGTGACCGTACACCCAACCTCCGCCACCTCTCCACCTCTTTGTTCCGTGCCCGGACACACTCACGCCCGACGCGCTCGTGTGTGTTCGTCATGGCTACCGCTACAGATGGCCTCCATCGTGCGATTGATGGCGGCGGCCGCTGCACTGCCTCGCCCCTCCGCGCACGACGCCGCGAGTCCCGCCCGTTCAAACTGAAACTGATTTTCTCCTGCAGTTACTTCCAGTGCGGCGTCTCGAACTTCCTCCTCGCCCGCTATGACGCAGCGTACAACGACTTCTCGTCCGCGCTGCTCTACCTCCGCGGGAACCAGTTCATCAACTACGAGCAGCTCGGGCTCAAGTTCAAGCTCTTCTCCGCCGAGGTCCTCTTCAACCGCGGCCTGACGCAGATCTACATGGGCCAGCTGCAGGAGGGCCTCGCAGACATGGAGGACGCGCGCCGCGAGAAGGCGACAGAGGAGCACGGGGTCATCGACGACGCGATCCAGGACCGCGGCGAGGGCTACACCGTCTTCAGCATCGTGAGTCCGCGTGGCTAGCACCCCGAGCTTCACTCACCAGCCCGTCACAGCCCGTCGGCGTGCTCTACCGGCCGGCACAGAAGAAGCTGGAGAACGCCAAGGCGCGCGACTTCCTCGGCAAGGCGAAGCTCGTCGCTGCCGAGTCGACGAACGACCTCTTCACCGAGTTTACCGGCGTCGCCCGTCTCAAGCAGGGCATCACGCCCACGAACGTCTTCCTCGACGACGGCCCGACGTCCGGGCTCACGCGCGCGGCGACCGTCGCCGCGCCCTCTGTGAACGTGCCGAAGCCCGCGAACGGCGACGACCCGAAGCCCTCGCCGGCCCTGCAGCGCGCCAAGACGACGATCACGGTCCCGGCGGACGCGCGCGAGCGCATACGCGCCGCAGGGGCCGGCTCTGGGTCCGCACCCGCGACGCCGCCCAAGACGTCGCCCACCGCGCCCGCAGGCCCGTCGCTCGCCCGCAGCGCGACGTCGGCGGGATGGGCCGCGGCGCGGGCGCCCCCGTCCCGCTCGGGCTGAACGGGCCCATGCGCGGGCTGAGCATCCGCAAGAACAACGCGTCGCCGACCGGCCAGGGCCCCCCGGCGCAGCAGCAGCAGCAGCAGGGCGGGGGCGCGCGGATGACGGAGTTTTACGACGACTACCTCGAGGGGTACACCGGGGCAGAGGCGGCGGAGGAGGTGCCGCCGCTGCCGAGCGCGGAGGGCGGGTCGCGAACTGGGCGAAGGGCGTGGGGCGCGGGGGGCGGCCGAGTGCGCCGCCAAGCAGCTACGGCGGGGGCGGGAGCATCGTGGGCGGGGGGAGCGTGCGGCGGAAGCTGACGCGGCGGGGGACGGGCAGCCGCGGGGGTGCGCGGAGCCAGACGAGCAGCAGCTTCTACGGGGGGTACGAGGAGGAGGAGGAGGGGTACGTGAGCGGGGAGTACGAGGACGTGTTCGAGATGGTGAAGATCCGGGTGAAGCTGTACTACCGCGAGGACGTGCGCGGGATGGCGCTGCTGCCGGAGACGCCGTACGAGGAGTTCATGGACATGGTGACGCGCAAGTTCGGCGTCGTGCCGGGGGCGCTGGGCATGAAGTTCAAGGACGAGGACGGCGGGAAGGTGTCGCTCCGGGACGAGATGGACTACGAGCTCGCGATCGAGACGGCGAGGCACAATGCGAAGGGGCGGCCGGAGGGGAGGCTCGAGATTTGGTGCTTGGACGAGTAGGCGGTCGCCTGTCTGTCCTTCGCCTCTACCCTCTGCCTCTCTCATGCTCGCCTCTCGTGTCTCTCTCCGGTTCTCTGTTGTCTTCGCCTTGTCTTCTTGCTAGATCTGCCCTCTGTCCACCCTCCACTGCACACACCGTCTCGCTCACCCTCCCGCTCCCCACTCTTCCACTCTTCCACCCATCTCCCGCTCCTGCACCGACAACCACACACGGTCTCGCTCACCCCATCCCTCCTACTACTAATTATACACTGTAGATGCCCCCCCCCTCCGTCTCCCCGTCTCTCCAACCCCATCTCTCCTACTTCCCTCTGCCCGTTGCCTATCTAACCCCCGCGCTCGTGCTACTTGTTTTCGGATATATATCCCTCTCCTTGTATACTGGTTCGCTCTCCCCATCCACCCACTCACTATCTCGGATGTCCGCCGTCCCGTGCGCATGCTGTGTTTGACTATATATATTATTCGCGGTGGTAATGCGATCTCGTTCGGGGTATTTGTACTCGGTGGATTTCGCCGCGGTGCTCCAGTGTGCTTGAAAGCGGCCAACGTGTGTCTCTTATAAACGAAGCTTGCAATATGGTGGTTAACGGTCGCTGTAGCTAGCCACGTCCGAGTCGGAGAGCGGCAGTAGAGATGGGAATGGACGTAGTTACCGGAATAAGTAATCAGCGGGAAGCGCAGCAGAGACTCAGAGCAGCAGCACAGGCGAGCCGACCGCGCGCGATGCACGGGCGCTCGGTGCTGTTCCCGACGTCGACCTCGCCGCTTTCCTCCACGAGCTCATCGCTGGCTACGATGAGCGACGACTTCGTTCGCTTGGTCTCCCAGGCCAACCCTGCCTCTCGCACGCAGTACCAGCCCGCGAACACCGGCTACCCGCCCTCTGGCTCTTCTCCTCCGCAGGCTCTGGACCCTTTCTTCGACGATGACGACGACCTCCCCGACTCTGCCTTTGGCCGGCCGCCTGCTATGCAGTCCAAGGAGAGCGGCCTGCCCCTCGCCCGCTCGGGCGCGCCCCCCGCCGGCCTCGGAAACTCGCAGCTCAGCCTGCCGACCACCATCCAGCCCGACCAGTGGTCCTTTGACGACGACCAGCCCTCCTCAAAACCCTTCCAGGGCTCGGCCTCCTTCCCGGGGCCCTCCAACAACAGGACGCACCAGCGGAAACCGTCCAAGTCGCTCAAGAGGCGGTGGAGGTGGCCCTGGGACAGGAAGGAGCAGGTCCTGACCGGCAACCGCGTCGTTGCGCTCAACAACCCCGGCGCGAACGGCGACTTTTGCAACAACTACGTGTCCACCAGCAAGTACAACCTCGCGACCTTCGTTCCCAAGTTCCTCTTCGGTGCGTGGTCATGGTGCACTCCTGCTGCTGCTCTTCCGGACGCCCTGTTCACCTTGTGTGCGGGCAGAGCAATTCTCGAAATACGCGAACCTGTTCTTCCTCTTCACCGCGCTCATCCAGCAGATACCCGACGTGTCCCCCACGAACCGATATACCACCATCGCCCCTCTCAGTGTTGTACTACTAGCGTCCGCATTCAAAGAGACTCAGGAGGACCTGGTGAGTACCTCGCCTTAGCTTTGGCCGCGGCGTTTGGTATCGTCTCGCATATGCGCGGCTTCCTCCCCTTCTCGTCCCATACGCAGGCTCGCCTTCTCAGAGTGCACTGCTGCGCCCCTTTGCTGTGCGGCGCTCGCCACGCCAGATTATGATGCTGACATCGGCGGCAGAAACGACACCAGTCGGACTCCGAGCTCAACTCGCGCCTGGCCAAGGTCCTCCAGCCAGACGGCACGTTTGCGGAAAAGAAATGGAAGGACATCATGGTCGGAGACGTCCTGCGCCTGGAGAGCGACGAGTTCATCCCCGCAGACGTCCTCCTGCTCAGCTCGAGCGAACCCGAGGGCTTCTGTTATATCGAGACGTCCAACCTCGACGGGTGAGCCGCCGTGTTGCGAAGTCTCTGTGAAGTCGGAGCCCTCACACTTGAGCAGAGAGACCAACCTGAAGATCAAGCAGGCGTCGCCGCAGACGTCGCACCTGACTTCCCCGCACCTCGTCACTTCCCTGCACGGCACCTTGCGCTCAGAACATCCCAACAACTCGCTGTACACCTACGAAGGCACACTAGAGCTTATATCCAGCGGCGGCGTGCCGAAGCAGGTCCCCCTCGGGCCTGATCAGCTGCTCCTGCGAGGAGCGCAGATCCGGAACACGCCTTGGGCTTACGGGCTTGTTGTCTTCACGGGCCACGAGACGAAGCTGATGCGGAACGCAACGTGAGTGTGCCTTTCCGGTCGGTCTATGGTATGCGCTCACGGCCAAGCAGAGCTGCGCCCATCAAGCGGACAGCGGTAGAGCGCCAGGTGAACATCCACATCGTGTTCTTGTTCATATTCCTGCTCGCACTCTCCATCGGCTCGACAATCGGCAGCAGTATTCGTTCGGTATGCGCCTCGTCTCATCTGGTGTCCTGTGTCCGTCGTGCTGAAGTCTGCCACTCTAGTGGTTCTTCTCCAGCGCACAGTGGTACTTGCTGGAACAGGCGACCATCACTGGCAGAGGTAAGCAAGCCCTAGTTCCTCGTCTCATCTGACGCTGACAAGCCTCGCAGCCAAGGGCTTCATCGAAGGTCAGACCGTCACCTGCTGTGCCCAAGATCTCCTCTCACCCCCACCCACCCAGACATCCTCACGTTCATCATCCTGTACAACAATCTGATCCCGATCTCGCTCATCGTGACGATGGAAGTCGTCAAGTTCCAACAGGCGCAGCTGATCAACTCGGACCTGGACATGTACTACGCAAAGACGGACACGCCCGCGCTCTGCCGCACGTCGTCCCTCGTCGAGGAGCTCGGCCAGATCGAGTACGTGTTCAGCGACAAGACGGGCACGCTCACGCGCAACGAGATGGAGTTCCGCTTCTGCTCCATCGGCGGCGTCGCGTACGCGGACGTCGTCGACGAGAGCCACCGCGGCGAGAGCGACGACGACAAGGAGGCGTGGCGCTCGTTTGATGACTTGCGGGCGCTGGCCACCGGCGCGTCGAACCCGTTCGTCGACGTGGGCTCGGACGTGGGCGGCGAACGCGAGGTTGTGAACGAGTTCTTGACGCTGCTGGCCGTCTGCCACACGGTCATTCCGGAAGTTCGCGATGGCAAGATACACTACCAGGCCAGCAGTCCGGACGAGGCCGCCCTTGTTGCGGGTGCCGAGGTGCTTGGGTACCAGTTCCACGTACGTGTGCTCCCATACAGCTCCCTTTTCGATGGAGTAGGACTAACGGACCGCATCGCAGACTCGGAAGCCGAAGTCGGTCTTTGTCAACGTGAACGGCACGTCGCTCGAGTACGAGATCCTCAACGTCTGCGAGTTCAACTCGACGCGCAAGCGCATGTCGACGGTCGTCCGGTGTCCGGACGGCAAGCTCAAGCTGTTCTGCAAGGGCGCAGACACGGTCATCCTCGAGCGCGTCAGCGAGAACCAGCCGTATACGGAGAAGACGCTTCTGCACCTGGAGGACTACGCCACGGAGGTCTGCGGACGCTGTGCATCGCCTTCCGCGACATCCCGGAGGCGGAGTACCGCCAGTGGTCGACGATCTACGACCAGGCGGCCGCGACGATCAATGGCCGTGGGGACGCGCTCGACAAGGCGGCGGAGCTCATCGAGCGGGACTTGTTCCTCCTCGGGGCGACTGCGATCGAGGACAAGCTCCAGGAGGGCGTGCCTGACACGATCCACACGCTGCAAATGGCCGGTATCAAGGTGCGTCGCTTGGGGGACTGGGGCTGCGTCTTGAGTGCTGAGCATGGCTGACGGCGAGTTACGTATGCAGGTTTGGGTTCTGACTGGGGACAGGCAGGAGACTGCGATCAACATCGGCATGTCGTGTAGGTTGATCTCGGAGTCGATGAACTTGGTAGGTCCTCGGCGGCGGGGGGTTCCGAGAGACGGATGTTGACGCCTGCTGCTAGGTCATCGTGAATGAGGAGACGGCGCATGAGACGCAGGAGTTCATCACGAAGCGCCTGTTGGCGCTTAAGAATCAGCGCAGTACCGGGGACCAGGAGGATCTTGCGCTCGTCATAGGTACGTGCTGCCTCTCTTCCACATGCCTTTCTGTTGTCTGACTTGTGAACGTAAACAGATGGAAAGAGTCTGACCTTCGCGCTGGAGAAGGAGATTTCGAAGACGTTCCTCGAGCTCGCGATCCTCTGCAAGGCTGTCATCTGCTGTATGCATGTCGTTCTTCCATCATTCATGCCATCGTCGCTGATGTGCTATGTGCAGGTCGTGTATCGCCGCTGCAGAAGGCGCTTGTTGTCAAGCTTGTGAAGAAGAACCAAAAGTCGATCCTGCTCGCCATCGGCGATGGCGCAAACGACGTCAGCATGATCCAGGCTGCGCACGTCGGTGTCGGTATATCCGGTGTCGAGGTGAGTCTGTCGAAGCATCGAAGATTGTGCATATCGCTCAATCTTCTGTAGGGTCTCCAAGCTGCGCGTTCTGCAGATGTCGCTATCTCCCAGTTCGGTATCTCAAGAAACTGCTTCTTGTCCACGGATCTTGGAGTTACACTCGTCTGTCGAAGCTCCTGCTCTGTAAGCTCGTCCATCCTTACTGCTACCGGGTTCATACTGATCGCCTTGGTCACTAGACTCCTTCTACAAGAACATAGTCCTGTACATGACGCAGTTCTGGGTACGTGGGCTCGTTGTCAGCCCCACCGGTGCTTGCTGACGTTTCCCGCAGTTCTCGTTCTTCAACAACTTCTCTGGGCAGATCGCCTACGAGTCCTGGACGCTCTCTTTGTACAACGTTGTCTTCACCGTGCTCCCGCCGCTCGTTATCGGCATCTTCGACCAGTTCGTGTCCGCGCGGATCCTCGACCGCTACCCACAACTCTACATGCTCGGACAAAAGAACGCCTTCTTCACGCGGACACAGTTCTGGCTGTGGGTCGGGAACGCCCTGTATCACAGTATAGTACGTGGGGCAAGTGCTGCTGTTGCTCGAGGTGTACTAAATCATCCTATCAGGTGCTGTTCGGCTTCTCCGTCATCCTCTTCTGGGGCGATCTCAAGCAGGCCACCGGATTCGACTCCGGTCATTGGTTCTGGGGAACGACCCTGTATCTGGCTGTTCTCCTCACCGTACTCGGCAAGGCTGCTCTGATCTCTGAGTATGTGTCAAGCCTTCGTGTCGACTTGGCGCTGACTTCGTTTTCCTAGCTTGTGGACGAAGTACACGGTCGCGGCAATTCCTGGCTCCTTTGTCTTCACTATGCTCTTCCTGCCCCTCTATGCCGTGGTCGCACCGGCCATCGGTTTCTCGACCGAGTATCAAGGAATTGTGCCCCGCCTCTGGACGGACTGGGTGTTCTACCTCGTGCTCCTGTTGGTGCCGATCGTCTGCTTGACGCGCGACTTCGTCTGGAAATAGTGCGTAACGCGGTTATCTTTTAACTCATGAAGAAACTGCTCATTCTGTTATGCTTGCAGCTACCGGAGAACGTACATGCCAGAGACATACCACATTGCACAGGAGATCCAGAAGTACAATATCCGGATTACCGACCGCGACAAGAACAGTGCGTACTCAGCCTGTCGCGCAACGTATTATGTGTGGTCGTTTACTGACACGGTGTCGCGCACAGGTTCCAGAAGGCGATCAAGAAGGTGCGCGCGGTGCAGCGCATGCGGAGAAACCGCGGATTCGCCTTCAGCCAGACCGAGAATGCGTCGCGGCAGGACCAGGAGCGGATGATACGAGCTTACGACACGTCAAAGACGGGTGCGCGACCGTCTGGATACTGATTCCTGATGCTTAAGGCGTTCGACGGGGTTGGTGTTCGGCAGATATCTACATATTGGCTACTCTATCATTATACGGACATGTACTTTACGATAGTTCTTGCGTTCTATGCTAATGACGTGCACATGCAGAGTCCAGACCTCGCTCCTTGCAGGCTCAGTACTAGTGGAGGCTGACATTCACGCTAGGCTTTTGTGAGTGTCCAGGACCACCGGCACCGTTCGCTAATGTCCCGTCGCGGCGCTGGTTCTCGAGCAACATGTCCTCGTATATCCGCCCTCGTAGCTGGACTTCGAGGCAGTACGACTCGGCTGAGGGCCATCGTGTGAACGTTAGTTGGACGGTCCGGTCGTGGTCTCCGAAGCAGTGCGAACCGTTCTTCCATGTACTGATGTGGTAGACAGAGCAAGGCGAGCCAGATGGAAGCTGTGGGTTTCCAGAGTGCCCTGTCACGTTGATCTGGGGCGTGAGGAAGGCAGAGCCCTTGATTGGGCCGGCGGCCGGTGCGTAAATTGAGCCGTCTAGCTGCGGAGTGCTGAACGGCACGGGATTCGGGGGTGGAGGAGGCTGGTGTGGCAGGATGAATTGTGGACTGCTGAACGGTGCTGGGTTTGGCTGTTGGGGAGCTGTCCCGTTGGGAGAATTCACGGGCGCACCAGCATGGGGATGCTTGGCAGACGTATACGCTGCGAAGCGATGCCCGATGGATGCGGGGAGTATAGCGACTGTCGCCCAGAGCGGCACCGAGGTGCATCGTCCCAGCATGATCTCGAAAGACTCCTTACGTTTCGGATGCCAGAAAGTAAGCCGGAGCGGCTGGGCGGGGTTGTCGAAAGAACGGTGCTTCTGCGTACACTGAAAGCCATGGCGGCTAGGCCCGACCTCTATCCAGTCTGGCACGAAGAATCCCCTCGGTTCAGAGGCGTACAGTCGCATCCACGGATGTGCGACGTGG
>JABYQS010000281.1:0-36746 GCA_022592435.1 Cerioporus squamosus
GGACGCTTGCCCAGCGCGTGCATCCGACTTCCCGAGTCGGCCCCTCCTCTCTCGATGATCGTCCGTGGCCCGTCGGTGGATCGGTCGTTCGAGCACTCCGCGACCACTGGGTCCCCAACGCTTCGTTATAAGCGGCATTCTCTGAAGACCGGAGCGTGCGCACCTCACTTCCCTGCACTCCCGAGCTCCATCGTCCTAGATCTCTTTCAGGACAAAATGCCGCACGGAATCGACGAGCTCTCAACCGCACCCGCACCTTTACCAAGCTCCAGCGCACTTCCCTCACCACCACCCACCACCACCAGCCGCCCCCCCGAGACGCTCGAGTGCGACCCCGCAAACGACACCCAAACCCCACCCTCCACCCTCCGCACCACCAGCCGACCGGCTCTCCCAGACCTCCCACTACATCCTCACCTGCGCCGCATCTCGCCGCATGCACAGTCACACAATCCCCCTCAGCTTCTTCGGCTGGCTCGCCATCGCGCACATCTACGCCCGCATCCGCCCCACGACGCCCGTCTACCTCGAGCGCTTCCTCCAAGCCTCCGCAGCCGGCGGCGCCCTCCTCGGCGCGTCCCTCGCCCTCTTCGTCTGCCTCTTCTTCACCGCACGCTCCCGGTGGTCACCGTGCACGCAGCGGATACGGCACGGGCCCGGGCACGGGTCCGGGACGCAGACGACGGACGTGTTCCCGCCGCTGCACGCGCTCTCCTCCGCGGACACGCTCCTCTGCGCCTCCCTCGTGCTGCTCGCCGTCGCGTTCTCCGCCCCGGTCGGGATGGCGCTCATGCCGGACACGACGACGGACGAGCTCGGGCTGCGCGAGGCCGCGGTCCTCGGCGGGCTGTGCGCCATCCCAGGCGGGATCGGGCTCGCGTCCTGCGCATGCCACCGGGCGTGGAGGCTGCTTCAAGTTCGGCGGAATGCGCACGCGCGGCGGGCGGAGGGCGTGCGGGAGGAGAAGGTCGAAAGTGTTGCTATGGCCGTCTAGGCATGCCAGTCTGGTGCATGGCATGGGTCGCCGGGAATTGCGAGGCGTCGGACGGGCGGGCCACGAGCTACGGCGACGCTGTGCCATCCCGGGCCGAACTTGGCTCATGTCCCTCATACGATATCACACTTGGGCTTGGGAGGTTAAAGAAGATGGTGGCTGTCGGGCGTGACATGAGAGCAGGATTCGGAGGCGCTGTGGTCATCCAGCACGAGAGCGATCAGCGTTACAGCCGCGATGTCACTCACGTACGCCGGGTGAATACGTACGATTTCGATTTTCAGGCCCGGCAGCTGTCCCATAAGTGGAGGGAATATCCTAGCGCAAACCTTTGCCGCCCGAGGGCCGATGCGCATGTATCTGAACGCGGTCGTGTGGAGGAAGGAACGGAATCGAGGACAGAAGAAGGATGCGGCCGTATTTGTACCGCCTCACATGCATTGTCCAAGTAGCAGGCTAGCGGCTGACGTGTACGGAATATCACCGTGCTTGAAGGGGTTATGCAAAAAGACAGGTAGGCGGACGCACCAGAGGAGGCGGTATGGTCGTCTGCTACGAGAGCAGTCAGTCTGGCGCACAGGAGACTCGAGTTTTCGACCGGTGCGAGAGGCACGATGGCGATGGTCTTGTCCGCTGGACGTGCATGCAAGCTTGTCGAGGGCAAAACTCCGAGTCGGCTGCTAGTGTCAGCTTCCAGAGCACGCACCGCCGGTTACGGTGGACGTCAGCGTTGTGCCAGCGAGGACCTGTTGCTTCAGGAGTGGTAAGTGCGTGACATCAGTCCCACATACGAGACGAACGGGATGCATGGCCACGCCGGGACGACCGAACATGTCTGAGGATACTGGGAGCATGTTAGCGCAGACAGCGTCGGGTCGGAATGCGACGTACAATCACGGTGAGCCCAACGCGGCATGCTCAGAGTCAGCATGCCAAGACCAAGACACGATCACGTGGGTATAGTAGTCGCGTTGATAGCAGTACAGAATCCAAGCAATACAGGATACAAAGGGTACAAGTACACGAAGGTTTGACAGGTGTCTCCCGATGCTCAAGCAGAGAAGAGAGACTCGTCGCCGTCGAGGACGAGGGAGCTGATGCGGTGGGTACCGCCTTCCTCCTTCACGCTGTTCTCCTCGTCAAAGGGTATAGAGGGGCACAAGAAAGGGCACGCTTACTCTGCAGAGGCCGTGACCTCAGCGGGCTGCTGGGCATTCTTGACGGTCCAGGAGAACTTGGTGGCAGGCTGGGGATAGGTGGAGCCGTGCGGCAACCGCATGCGAGAGCAGCAGACGAAGAACGTACCTTGTCCGACGAGTCCTGCGCAACGAAGCTGGCACTGTCCGGGTGCCACTTCTTCTGGAGGGCGAGCAGGGCCTCCTTGAGGCCGTCCTTGTCGACCTGCTTGCCGTTCACGACGCCGGTGGCATCGTGGGTGAACCAGTTCGCGAACCGGCTGCTGAAGACATCGACGGGGCCGGGGCCCATGCGGATGTGCAGCGACGCGGGGGGCTTGTTGAAGTGGATGTGAGGAGAGGCGAGGAGGGTGGAGAGACGGTCCTGGAGGAACTCAGACGAGGACGGCGAGGGATCGGACATGGTGTATGCGCGAGAAAAGGCGGGGAACGGACACTGGGCGGTGGCAGTTGCGGCGACAGATGGCCTGATGGCGGTGGAGAGGAAGGCGAGAGCAGCGAGGGCAGGGCGAACGACAACGACCATGAACTGTTTGTCGACCAGATCCGTGTTCCGGTCAAAGACGGGCTGCATCCACACGGCCCTAACCCAGCCATGACGTCAGGCGCTTACTTGGTCGCTCTCATCCGCCGTCCACCTCTCCTTCATCTGTCTGTGACATAAGTGACAAGACACCACTCAGGCACAGGCGTGCCAGAAGAGGTGACCAGTCGAAGCGTTCCTAGGGCTGTGGGTCGAGCTGCATCGCCCCGTCCTCGAGGCCGGTCTGTCACACGAAGTGACGTCTACTCGAGAAGGATCGTCGCATAGCGCCAAACCTCCTGGGTTATCCTCCTTCCGCCGAAGACTTACCGCAGCACCACTAATGCGGGCAGCGTTGTGCGGAACCCTATGCACGTTGTACCTGGCCCGTGGACGCCTGCACTTGCCGCTATATACAAAACCCGCCGAGTAGCCCACCTCGAGCGGCGGGCCTCTCGCTCTCTCCCTTCGTTCTTCCTCCAACCGTCGCGGCGACTCGCCAGAAATGCCCGCTCTTCCCCAAGGTATGAACCTCTCCTCGCTATCTGTCGCATAGCTCACGCTCCGTCAGTGTTCTTGTCTCTTCCGGACACGGTCCCGTCATTCTCATCCCCCGACATCAAGCTCCCAGAACTCCGTAAGTGACCCTCCCGACGCACCTAAGAGCCGCTCCCCCAGCTCTGAGATCTGAGCCCCGACCGTGTAGCCTCCCTCCAGCTCGCAGGCATCGACTGGGACAGGATCCGAGAGCTCTTCACAGGTGCATCCCGCACAGCCCGCTCCGCTTTCTCGCTTCGCACTGACCGTCGTCGACCCGCTCCGGTAGCCCTCCTGCGTACCATCTCATCCGCAGCCAGCAGCGGCGCAACCTCAGTCAAAGAGCACCCCGTCGTCAAATACATCTCCGTCGCCGCCGCCAACGGCAGCCGCGCGACCGCGGCCTGGGTGCAGGAGCACCCGGAGGAGCTCAAGAACGTCGGCCTCGTATTCGTCACAGTCGTCGTGTTGGGGATCACGCTCTACGCCCTCTGTCCAGCCATTCTTGCCTTAGCCGGCGCCATCGTCAGCATCGTCCAATGGGTACTGCAGCTCCTCTGCACTCTCCTCCTATACCTTATCAAGCCAGTAGTCCTCGGTGCGTGTCTGACTGAGTCCGTGCGGACCACTCTCCTGAAGTCAGACCGCCTTCAGTCGGCAAGGCTATCCTCGTTGCAATCCTCAAACTTTTGGGCTTCACAGCCCAGGGCGTCAGGCTCGGTGCGTTCCGTCTCGTCCCATATGTCGTTTCCTTCGCCGTCGCACAGGTGCTGACCAGAGCTGCGCGCTATGTCCTAGGCTCGATTGCGGCGGCCTCGCAATCTGCGTTCTACGGGGCGTTCACGCGCGGTATCTTTTCGATACTACAAGCTGCGGGTGCGCTCCTCCATGTTTGAAGGATTTACCAGACGAGAACGGACGAATGGCTAGCACACCAACGACGCTGTGCATTCCATCCATATACCTTGCAATTCTTCCTCTGTTTGTCTGCATACACACGAGAACCTGTAACACGTACTGCGAGATAATACACGCCTGCATACATCCGGACTCAAGTCAACCCTTCACCCGCGAGCTCCACAAAACGCAGCAGCAGCAGCCTGCAACGCCCACTCCGCACTCACCAGCCCACCGTCGGCGCACCAGCCGCAAAGTCAAACACCGCGACCCTCGTGTGCCTCGCATAACCCACACACAACCGCCCGATCGTCTCGTCCCACGCGATCGCCGACACCCCCTCCAGATCCTCGCCCGCAAGCTCGAACCGCACGACCTTCACGTCCCCAGCCGGCTGGCACTCGCACTCCCCGTCGTCCGCGTCCGAGTCAACCTCACCCCGGTCGACGTCCATGCGCACATCATCGGTACGCCTCCCATCCCCAGCTGCAGCTCCATCTTCGTACCCGAGCAAAACCCGATCCCGCAGCCCCCGAATCATGCTGATCCGGAACGAGTGCAGCCCCTTCCCCGTCCCCGTCCCCGCCGAGTCGCGCCTCGGAACGCTGCACACAAGCGGGCGCGTCGACCCCAGCAACACCCGGTCCTCAAACACCTCCCCGAGCTCCAACACCTCGTCCTCCAGCCGCTCGATCGGCATGAACGCCTCCTCCTCGTCCAGCACGTACCTCCAGCCATACGTTGCGGACGACGAGCCAGTCGAGGGCACGGGGAACGGCCGCACGAGGTCCCACGCGACCCCGTACGAGAACTTCGCGCTCGCGAAGACGACGACGGGCTTTGCGCGTCGCACGTTCATGTTGCCCACCAGCGTCGACGGAGTAGAAGGCCCAGCTGCAGGCCCGAACCCGGGGTCCGACAGCCAGACTCTATGCCAGTAGTTCCCGCGCGAATCGTGCACGGCGCTGCGGGAGGCTGCGCTACGGGTGACGGTCGCTCCCGGGGCATGGACGATGTCGTAGAGCTCCGCAAAGTAGTACGGGCCGAGCTCTTGGAGTTCCGCGAGCTGGTCCGGATCCATGCCCGCCGGGCTCGCGCGGCGGACGACGAGGAACTGGTTCTGCGGCGGAATAATCATGAACGCCATGATCGACTGAACCTGCACGAGAAGGACACCCCATAGTCAGCGAGGATGCCATAGCTGCATAGCACGCAGAGGACGGAACGCTCACCAGGCCCTGGTAGTCCGGCTGCGGGGCACAAACCATGGTAGTCCCCGCCCCGGCATCGAGGTTCTTGTACACGACGCAGTCCGCGTCCGGCCCATGCTTCAGCACGGCCAAGAGCGGGGCCCCGCGCACGCCGTCCGCGACCACAGGGCCGCTCATGCGCGAGCGCGACGTGATCTCCGCCAGCACCCGGAACGGCCTGCGCCCCGCCGCGCCCGCGCCCGCGCCCTCCCCCTCCATACGCATCGCGCGCACGCGCAGCCGCACGGGGCACAGCGGGCGCGCGTCGTCGCACACCGTCTCCAGCGCGTCCAGCGGCGCGAAGATCGCCGCGCACTCGTACATGAGCACGCGCCGCCACTGCGGGTGGTCCCACTCGGGCGGCACGCCGTTGATGTCCCCGTACCGCTGCGCGAAGTGCGGCCTCCGGAAGTCGCGGCGCACGTACGCGACGACGATCCCGGGCTGCCCGCGGAAGGACATGTACTTTGCGCACAGGTGGAACGCTTTCGAGGGCACGTCGTAGCGCGCGACGGGGAAGCCGAGGCGGTGCGCGAAGTCGGTCGTATAGAGGTCGAGGGCGAAGCGCGTCCGGGACGCGTCGGTCACGGATGCGACGAGGTACTGGCCCCCAGGGAGAAGGGCCAGGTCGAGGACGGTGCGCCCTGCGTCGATCTCCCATCGACGCAAGGGCCGCACGACGCGGCTGTCCCACCGGTCCTGCAGAGACACTGCGCGGGTGAGGAGTCGCTCGGCTTCGGCGGCGCTGAGGTTGGAGAGGGAGTACTTGGACGACGGCGGGACGGGTGGGAGGTGGTGCTGGGCACGCATGAGGATGCGCTTCCAGACGATGCTTTCGGTGGACAGGCGGCTGATCTGGAAGCTGGCCTACGACGCCACATGAGTCTGTGAGTGGTTCCACAGCTGGATGGTGTGAGAGAACTCACCAGTCGAAGGTTGATGATGTCTCGGACATCGAGCAGGGGGAAGATATGGTCGACGAGTATATCGTTCGCGAGCCCTCGCATTGACACATTCATAGGCCGCGGTTCCTGCTCGAGTGAGATGGCTGCGGTTCCATGTCCGCTGGCTGGCTCAGAAGTGTGAGGTTGGCTGGGCTGCTGACCCATGGTGAGAGAGGTGGCGGGCGACAGATGTGGAGCAGAGGGCAATCTGCGCTCTCTACTACGATGTCATTCGTGAAATACGCCGTGTTGTACTCGGCCTCCATACCGACGGAGAAGGTCGAGTACAAGGCCATCCCAGTCTGGCAAGCGCCTAACGTCGAATCGTATGGTGGGCGTATCCGGCATCACCTGAGGACCAGCTGTCGTGTATACTGTTACACTTCTCGGGCACCGTCTTGTACACCTCGACAGTTCGTTGTACAACTCTATATTCCGCCTGACGACCGACGAAAGAATGTCAAGGGAGTGTGATTCGTGACATACCTGTGCTCGAGACTTCAGGGGTCGCGGATCGCGTGTGGCCCCCTACAGCGCTGCATCAGTGCTCAGTCTTACGGGTCCGTCCAGTAAAGAAGCTCAAGATCTGCATGGATGGCGGTCTGAGTCGTCGGTGAGAGAAAGCAGGTTCAAGTTCAAGGCCGCGGCACAGGACTCGGAGCAGTGCCACCGGGTAAGCCCGGCCGGACCACGTGGGGCATCAACCTATGGACGCTCGACTTGAAAGCGTCGATTGTGCTGCAGCTCTGAGTTGTACTTACTTGGCTTGAACCATCTCCTTGAAGTTCTGCTAGCGACCTGTTAGCCTGATACAAACGCACGGCGTCTTTGCTACTTCAAGTGATGTCCGGTTCGTACGTCAAGCTGCCCTCGGAGGCTCACGAAGAACGACGAACCCTTCTCTCTGCAGGACGAGGCGCGTACTACAAGCAAATTTACGGAGGTGGAGGTAACAGAGGACGCGGACGCGGTCGGGGAGGCTCCTTGGCAGCCAGCCGTGAGTCTCACGTAGCTCAAGATGGCTTCTCCGCCGGTGGAGACGGCAGCGCTCATCCTCCAAAGCGCCACCGATCAGGTAAGAAACAGTGCACTACTGAGGGCACCATACTCTAGGTCTGAACATTGCTGACGGCGCACTTCAGACACCATGGTGCACGGATCGGGCAGCGAGCTTCTGCGGATGGTCCAAGCCCTCGGTGGGAAACCTTACCCCGCATACCGCGATCTGCACGGTTCGTCCGTGACCCAACATTCGCCTTCAGATACACTGACTTCGTACAGGATCATGGAAGCTACAGGACTCGGTCCTCTTCATCGATCACATTCAAGCAGACCCCTACGCGCCGCCGAGTAAACTACGCCTTCGAGTTCCTCACTCCATCGCCAATTTCCCCAGATCTGTGTTCTCCAATCGCATACGGTGCGCTCTATCCGTCTTGGAACCTTCATGAGTGCTGACGAGTAGACAGTACGGTCGCCTTTTGCGACTACATCACGCGCCATGTTTGTTCCATCATCGGCCAGCTCGGAAGCAAGGGCGCCGCTACTGCGGCCGACCGAACTCACAACGCGGGCTGGTCTAGCCCGAAAGGCGGTCGCATCACGGTCGATAGACCTGGACAACAAGTTCTTGAACGCACCTCCGTTGTTCTCTCTCCCGAAAGTCTTACAGAAGGAGACGAGGGTGGTATCGAGCTTCGCTTCTGCGCCAGCCTTCCTGCACAAGGTCCGTATGACGGAACCGCGTGCGTCCGCGAACCACCCAATTGACGCAAATTTTGGATCATTTGTCGTCAGGGAGGACGATCATGGGAGACGCAGCGTACGAGCTCTTCTCGAGGACAATCCCGGCACTGGCGACCAATCTGAAGTACGATGCATACAATCCCCAGCACATCAACGCATTCATCGACAGCATCGAGGATCAAGAGGACCTTCGCGGGCAAGTGACTGCATCCGGTAAGCATCCACCCCGGGCAGCTCCAATTTCGCGATATCGAGCGAAATTCATGCTGCAATGATCCCAGGACTTGTCGGTTTCGTACCGAACGGCGCAGTGCTCCCGCGCGGGAGTGGTGCGTCTGACACTCCCATGGCCGCGCACAGCGTCATTCCATTCGCGTCGCCTCAGAACCTGGAGCGGACGTTCGTGCTCCCGCACAGAGGTGCCATCTCAGGGATGGGGATCCCGAAAGGCATCACGATGATCGCAGGTGGCGGCTTCCATGTACGCACCTCACGTGTATTCCACTCGGATGGCATCCACACGACTCACTCTCTTTCGGGTCGTTTTGCAGGGCAAGTCGACGCTCTTGGCAGCTCTAGCCCGGGTTGTTACAACCACGTACCCGGAGGTGCGTCTGTCGTCAATCCCAATACTCCGGCATCTCATGTGTGCGTCAACAGACGGCCGTGAATTCCTGATCACATCCCCGAACATTGTGTCCATCCAAGGCGAAGACGGTCGGTCCATAACAAACGTCGACATCTCTCCCTTCATCTCCGCTCTTCCCTCCGGAACCGCCACCACGTCCTTCTCTACCCAAGACGCGAGCGGAAGCACATCAATGGCGGCGGGCGTCGTCGAAGCCCTTGAGTTTGGGGCAGACACCCTGCTGTTCGACGAGGACACGTGTGCGACGAACTTCCTCATTCGGGATCGGAGGATGCAGAGACTCGTCTCTGCGGACCCCATCACTCCGCTCGTCTACAACGTCCGTGCCATGTTCAGAGATCATGGCGTCTCGTCCGTTCTGGTGATCGGCGGCTGTGGTACGTAGCCGTTGTTCGTGTGTGTGCGGACCCCCTGTTCAGAGCTGACGGTGCCCCAGGCGACTACTGCGATGTCGCAGATCTCGTGCTTGAGATGCGTAACTACAAGTGCTACGACATCACAGCCCTCGCAAAGCAGGTGGCGCAGGAGATACCCTCAGCAGTTTCCGAGCACGAAGGTCCGTTCCCGCTCCCTGCCACGCGTCGCTTTCTGACAACCCACATCCTCTCAGTCGCCACCTTCGGATCCGTTCGTCCTCGTTACCTCCAGACCGCCTCTCTCCCGCCTCCCGAGACGAAGATCTCAGTACGGAGACGCACGATGGTCGACATCTCGCGCCGTGACACGACGAGCCAAGAGCCGGAGGCCCTCGACCTCTCCGCCCTCATCCAGCTTGTGCACGACAGCCAGACTCGCGCGATCGTCGCAGCGCTCAAGCACATGCGCACCAAGTTCGGAGCTGCGAGCGGGTCCTTGCTAGAGATGTTGCACGCTCTCGACGCCGTGCTGGACGAAGGGGGGGTAGACGCTCTCGTTGCAAGGGACAGGATTGACGGCTTTCTGGCGAGGCCGAGGTCAGTCGAGGTCGGTATGGCGATCAATAGGCTGGTGCGTGACCACGTTGTTTGACTGTTTGCAGTGTTTACGTGCAGGATAGTACTGAACGACTGTATGATGACACAGCGTACCGTTCTCTTCGAGTATCATACACGTGGATGAATGGTGACTCCAATAAACGCTCCTGGTACAAGCAATCCGACGTCGTGCACTGATAAGGCACGCAATCCTTCAGCTCATGCACACCCAGGTATTCGCCCCCTCCGGCATACAACTCAGGCCCTATACTCTCCTCCGGTATGCGCGAAGAACAACCCGTTGTCGGACGGCTCCAGGGCATCGATGACCTTCAACTGAGCAGAGACGGATTGCTCTGGGGTCTCCATCTCTATCGAGACACCTTGCTTCTTCATATCCTCGGATGCCCCAACGACAAGGTCATGTATCTCGGGGGCCCCTACAGCGAACGCCAATCAACATCAGCCTATCGCATCGCACGATGTGAACGAAAGAACGACGCTTACCATTCTCGCCCATCGTTCCAGAGGTATCAACCAGGCCCGGGCTCATCGAGATCACGACGAAGCCCTCGTCCTGGAGCTTCAAGGCATACTTGGTCGTCGCGACGAGCGCAGCAGCCTTCGTCATACCGTACGCGGTCATGTTCGCGATGCCGGCCTTCCGCACGAACGTCGGGTCGGCGCCCGCTGTGCTGATGACGACGATCCTCTTCGTGTGTGCCGCGCGGAGGAGGGGCAAGAAGGCGGAGATGCTGTGGATGACGCCGAGTGCGTTGATCTTGTACTAAGAGACATTCGGATGAGCTCGGGGTTTAGTAGACGTCATCTCCGGAGAGCACTTACCGAGGTTATGAAGTCGGCATCCAGCTCATCCATATTTGCGCTGTGATGGAAGTGTTAGCCGATCCCTCTCGATGTCGCAAATCCTGGACACGCACTAGTCGTCAAAGCCCCTCATGACAGGGCCCGGCTCCATGCGTGCGGCATTGTGGATCAGATAGTCGAGCTTCCCGCCAGTCACTTCCGAGACTTGTTTCGCAGCTTTCTGTGAGTGAGAAGAGGAGTTTATTAGCAATTCCGGGGGGCATACAGCTTGGCGACTAGGGTGACGCACCTGCAGGGATGGATAGTCGGTCACATCGGCCCCGAGGACGTGAACATTCTTCAGACCCTTTGTGGCAGCTTGCAAGTGAGTAGACTTGGCCGCGTTGCGCACGACCGCGAACACAATGCTGTTCGGTCTCGCTGCCTGAACAAGAAGATAAACCAATCAGTGACATGGTCGCTCTAGCACCAACCGACCGACTCACCAGCTGACGGACGTATTCGAGGCCAATGCCTCTGGATGCTCCGACAATAGCGTAGGACGTCATAGGTGGAACGAAGAGGATGCTAGAGGACTGTCTTATGACTTATTACTTACTTGCAAGCCGTCGACGCGGTCATATATACTGGGCGGCGAGCCGCAGCGTACTGCGACGTTGTCGAGGGCGTGCCACGGCAGACGTACGTACCCTGCACGGCACGGGCGCACGCGGCTGTCCAAAGTGCGGTCGGGAACAAGGATGGTCGGTGCCCTGAGTGTTATATCCCGACCGGTAGTCGGAACCCAAAGTGGGGCGAGAAGGCGTAGTAGGAAAACCTGCCAGCCCGAAAGGTACCCGTCGCATGTGGCTAGGCGTCCTGGGCACGGGGTCACACTGCCATGTCCATCGTCAGTGAAGGAAATACAATAGATTGACGGACGATACAATGCGTGGGGATGACGTTGCAGGTTCTGGATATGCGCGGTGTGAGAGCATGTGCAACAAAACAGAGAAAATACAAGAATGCGATGTCCAGTGTCCAGTGAAAGCACTGTAGGAAGGAACGACATAAGGAGATGTAGTATCGATACATTCTGAGGACTTCGAACGGTCCAGCCGTCTAGGTTCACGTTGCCTCCTCCAGATCCATATCCGGTTTGAACCGGTGCACCGTGTCGATCGCGTCGCACCCTTTCCGCACGAAGACCAGCTGGTTACGAAAGGACGCATTAGTTGAGAATCCAGGCAGCTGTGTCAACACCATTGAGACTCACCATGTACGGGTTCGCCGTTGACCCAGTGGTATCCGCAAGCACCTCATCCTTGCTGACCGCGCTCACGTCCGAGTCGTTGTACTTGAACCAAGAATCAGGATGCTCCGGGAGATTGCGCGAGTAGAAGAAGTAGTGTCCCCATGACGGCGACGACCCGCGGTGGATGAAGACCGAAGTGAGCTCGTACGCCGCCGAGGTTTCGTCCTTCCAGATGTCCTCGATCTGCGCCTTCAGCTGCGTCGTCTTCTCACGTTCGATGCGCAGCTGCTCCTTGATGAGCGCCTCTTCGCTGCGTAGTGATGAAAGGAAAGCCTCGTCGAAGGGAAGGTCGAGGGTCGTCTGCTTTGACAGGAAGTCTGCTACGTTCGCGAACGCGGGCGCGAACGGTGCGTGCTATATGAGATGTGAGCAAGAACTCAACCTACGATACACTGCTACGCACCTTGCCCTGCGTCAACCGCTGGACCCGTTCCCGCGCAGCATTGAGCTCAGCGAGAAGAACTTTGGACCGCGCCTTCTTCTCCGGGTTGGCGCTGTCGAGGAACCGATCCATGTAGATCGTCTCCCCAAACTTGACGTACGCTTGCGACTTGTACGCCTGTTGCGTCTCCCGGTTGAACTGCACTCGCTACCAGGTTGTATGGGTCATTAGGCCATGTATCGACCAGCGGAGTCACCGGTCTTACCTGAAGCTGGATCTGCAACAGCGGCGGGAGGTCGACCAAAGACACCTCCATGCGCTTCTTGATTCCGCCGATGTCCACGACGTCGTCAAAGTACCGCGCCAGCCCGTCGTACAAGTCGAAGCCCTCGTCCGCCACATTAACGTGAAGATGCGAGAAGAGGTCCTCTTTCTCGTGTATCGATGACTGATGCCGGGCGTCGTCGTTGGGTGAGAGCGCGATGAGACGTTGCCGCTTCTTGCCGTAAAACAACCTGCACACACATCGATTACTTTCCACGCGTCCTGAGCTACACAACGAAGGGACGTACCTCTTGACCGGACTTGTCTTATCGTCATCCGAGGTGGCCATACCTTGGAAATCCAGCAGCGCAGTTTCAATCTGGAACATGCAGTTGTCCATGCACTCTGAGACGTCGTGTTGCCGCCCTGCGGATCAGAAGCAACAAACCCCATCAGCACCATCACCTAAACCAACACCCACAAGCACACAGCCACCTACCAAACATCATAACCGAATCATCCGTCTGCCGAGCCTTCCTGGGCGGCAACGGCGGCGGCGCCTTCGCGACCTGCGACTCATCCTTCATCTCTACGTCCGCATCTTCTGCCGGCCTCTTCGCAGTCGCCACAGAAGAGGACGACGACGAAGCGATCGCCTCCTCGATGAAGGAAGCTGCTTCTTGTCCTTTGGAACTCGCCACGCTCTCCGTAGTCGGCGGCGAGCTCCTCGGACTCATCGACATCGCGTGCGACTGGACGTCGACGTCCATCGCGCTGTCTGCGTCTCGTGGGCGCTTGCCAAGCACGCTGCCGGTGGGGCTCTTCGGGCTCTGGAGGGGCGACGCCGAGCGGTCGAACGCCGGCAAGGCAGCCACGGCCATATCGTCAACGAGCGTCGCATCAGTATCGTTCGAGGAGTCTGTGCCTGCCTTGTCCGCTTCGACCTCGTCCTCTTCCTCATCCTGCGAAGTCACCAGCGCCAGCTTGGCGAGTTCGACCGCCGGAGTAACTGCAGGGTTCTCACACATCTGCATGTTCCAGAATAAGTCCGCGAGGAGCGCGACGACTGCAAACGGAAGGTCAGGCCATGCTCGATGGGAGAACCGAAGGAAAGACGTACATTTCTTAGAGCGCATGATCTCGCGACGAGTCACAAGACGCCCACCGACACGATGCCGCCTGAGCTCCTCGTCCGTGAACTTGCTCTTGTCCAGGGACTTCGTGTCCGCTGTTGCCAGCTGAGCAATTGCCTCGCGAAGATCCTTGATGGTGTAGAAGTACTGCGATAGAGGTGAGTTAAAGTGGCAGACGACAAAGCAAACGCGTACCTGCAGCAGCGAGTTGAGGTAGCAGGTGTTACCAAGCTGGTTCAAGCCTCTTGGCATATCGGGGGTGGCGTTCACAACCGTTCCATCTCCAGCTAGACGAAGCTGTCAGGTCAAGCACTGGCAAGCATCCCGAGATTTGCACTCACGGTCAGTGCCAGTAGCAAGGAACTGCCGCAGCCGGTCACTGTTCGTGACCTCGGCAATGACGCTCAGAGCCTCGCGCATCCGTTCAGCCTGACTCGGCTGGTCCTCGACCTATAAATGCATAAGCACTACGACCGAAGCACTCGGGCTGTCTCGCACTTACCCGCATCGAGTAGACGGTGAGCAATATCCCCTCCTCAACATCCTTCGGCACCTCCAGGGTGGAATACGCCGTCTCAGGCGACATCCCGGTCCCCTTCTCCTCGCTCCAGATCTTCAATAAAGCCTTGCTGCCTCGGGCCTCCGCGATAATCTTCAGCGCGTCGTTCAGCGTCGCTCGCCGGGTGTGCGCATCACTCCGCTGCCACGCCCTCTGCCTCGCACTCCGCCACGCACGCGCAATGAACTCATCATCGACATCGGCGTCCAGTTCCACCCCAAGCTCCGACTCCCGTCCGAAACCGAGCGTGCTGGCAGCGGCCGCATAGTCTTCCGGGGTGAAGCGGCACCGCTCGCGCTCCTCGATGATGAGCTTCTGCAGCTCTTCCGGGACGTCAACGCGGCGGTTAACCATCGCATTGACAATCGTGATCAGGTGCGCAAAGTATATCATCGTGTGCTCAGGGTCACAGCGGCACTGCGCGAGGTAGGCGAAAGCAAGCCGTTCTGCGAATGTAGTCAGACACAGACAACGCGCGCGGAAAATGCGGAAGGCGACCTACCCCAGGTATACATAGTCGGCGTCATGCCTAGCCTCTTCCATGACGCGTCCAGGGCCGAATAGCCTTGCAGAGCGTCCGGGAGGCCGTCACGAGATACTGAGAAAGACGGTCAGGTACACACTCCGCGAAGGGAAGAGAGCCCTACATTGCGTAATGTGTGCGCCAACACCCATCTGGTACAAATCACGGACGCAATCGACTTGCGCATGGAGAACCATGGGGTTGTACGACTTGAGCGCGTCCTCTGCACGATGTTCAGCGGCCGCTCAGAAAACATAGTCACACAGAAACCTACTGTTCTTCTCGAAGATGACGAGCCACGCGCTGAGCTCGACCCAGGCGCGCAAGAGCTTCTTCCGCGCAGCAGCTCCTTCGGGCGTGTCCGGCTCGATCGGAGGCGGGTGAAGCGCAAGCTCGCCTGCCTTCTGCGTTCCCTGCGATAGGCCCTCGAGAGGGAAGCCGAGGACTGCGAACACTTGCGCCCTGATAATCGTCAGCAGGCACTACGCCCGAGCGCGAGAGACTTACACGTTCTCGTTCCAGCCAATCTTGGTTCTGAACTTGTTTCTTGACACAGGAAGAGACCGCTGCTCGTCTCTCCACAGGCGGTTGTCGACGATGCTACGGCCTGTCGTGAACTAACAGCAATCGGAAGCAAGATGTTCAACTCACGTCAAGACCGTTTCCCAAGCGGCCACCGCAGTAGCTCTGGGCGACTTGTCAGGCGCCGGGTTGGCCATCTTCTCGCGCGTGAACTCGTCCATCAGCGGTAGTGGAATAACACCAGGGATAATATCCGAAACAAGGCAGTACGTAGAGCACTGACAGCAGAGGTAGAGGTCGAGCAGAAGGTCGCCGTGGGTGTAGGGAGGATTGAGCTTCGTCGCATCAACCGCCTTCTCGTAGCGGTGCCAGTGGTGGGTTACATTGGCCTGGCCAAACGGTTGCTCGCCGTCGCCGACGCAGGAAGTGGTGGCCTTGCGGCGTGCTTGATCCGGCAGAGGGTACTCAGGATCCTTGACGAGAGGAGGAAGCACGCTGGACGACCGCCAGAGAAGCAAGACCCAGCCGTTGTGCTCCCGGCAGAAGTAGGCGTTCGGGTGTGGAATAGCGGTACGGACCTCGGCCGCGGTCGGGGTATGTGGAGGTGCAGGGGTAGCGAGAGGAGGGTGGGGTTGCGTGCTCACCGAGTACAGCGCATGGTCGGGGTCGTGAAGCATGTCTGCGAGGAGGGGAGGGAGGACGCCTGGACCAGGCCTGCGCTTCTGTGCGCGAAGATCGCCATCGTACCAATGCAGCTCCTCCTCCTCGTCGCGTCCATCGATGCTGATCTTGCGTATGATAGAGGTGTCGCCCCACCCGGAAGCGTTGGCTGTGTAATCGTTAGCTTCGCCCCAGTCGGTGGTTGTCGCGCCGCCCCACGGATCCCATGCATTGTTGGCTGCAGTCTCCTCAATCAGCTCGGGTTCGCGGAAGTTGTCTGGAGGCATGAATGATGTGTGTGAGGAGCCTGGCTTTCTCGAACTCGAGCTCGCGTCCGTTCCGTAGAAAGTAGCAGGAGAGATCGCCGTGGGTCTTGGTGGCGTCGATGGACGACTCTCTGGGTTCGTTGACCTTCGACGCAAGCCGGAAGACGACGGCGAGTCCTGTGTCATCGTAGCAAACAGAGGCAGAAGGAGGGAGGACGGGAGGGTGGTGGTTTTCGACAAGTCCGCGACGCGCGCGCGTCGCCTGTGTTCCACAATGGCACGTGACTTTGACTCTTTGGTCGGAGACACCTTGATTCTTGGTTGTTTCTCCTCCTCCTTGTCTTTTTTTCGGTGGATTGAGTCCATCGTCCGAGTACACTCTGCGACACGTAACGTTTAACTGCCCGAGAGGCTCTGGCAGTATAAATACAACGAGGTCAGTACTGATTACATAGCGATCCCGAACATCATCCCTAGCTGGCACAATCCGGGGTACAAGGTGATCCAGTCGACCAACGACCTTACGAGTGAAGCAAGCGTACTATCCTCTGTGAGTCTTCTCATCTACACTGCTCCAATAGCGGACGCAAGACTTGACCCGCTTACAGAGTCGCCTGACCGACACCGTGGCGCGACCACTGGCATCGCGATGTTCATGGCACACTCAGCCAACATACCAGGCGCGCGGACCGCAGCCTCAATAAACGCCCTCCACAGTTGCTCGTCGTCCAGCGTCTTCCCTTGCGGGTGCTCGTGCGTCATCTGGTAGATTCCTCCCCAGATGCGCAGCAGTTTCAGCACGTCCTCGTCGGACGGCATGCCCATCTCACCGGCCCTGTTGTTGAACGTCGTCTGATCCTTTGCCACACGCGCCACGATGATCCTCTGTATGGACTCCTTCGCCTTCCTCGGCGCAACATCCTTGAAGCACTGGTTGACCGCCAGAAGCTTCTTGTTGCCCCAGTACTCGCGGTTGATATACTCCAGCGCCTCGAGTTCGAGCTCGCTTCCATGCTCCGTCGCGTTGCGTCTCTCGCGGTCCACCATGCTCTCGAACGTCTTCCACCGGAACCCATCCGAGCCCTTCCACGTGAAGATGTACAGCGGGCGCATGATCTTGTACAGCGCCCTCGAGAGGGGCGACTTGTACGGGCAATGAGTGGAAAACGCAGGGAAGAGCGCCGTCCCCCACGTCAGGATCATCCACAGACCCGACATCCCGATGAGCACCCAATACAGCGTAATGTCGAGCTTCAGCGTGAACATCGTCATGCCAAAGTTGAAGAGCGCGACGGCGAGTTGGAGGAGGAACGAGATGGTAGAGACGAGCTCGCGCATGCCCCATCGCCGAAGCCCTTGGTGCCTGTACTGCTGCACGTGCACGAGCTCGCGCGGACAGTAGGGGAGGTCGAGCATGTACTCGCGGAGCCATTCCTTCACCCACAAGCCGAGGCCGGAGGAGATGAGGCAGAGGAGGAGGCTGGCGAAGAGCACCGAGTTCTGGATGACGTCGAAGAGCTCCGCTTTGAACGGCTCGACGGGTGCGACCGTCCGCGTGCCGTTCAACTGCTGGGAGAGGATGTACAGGACATCTACAGCGATCTTCGCATTGTCAGGCTGTAGGGAGTTGCTGCTCGTCCCGATGAATAGGGTGATCACCGTCAAGAACAACGCGGACTTTCCCATGGATACTCGGTCAGCGTCGAGTTCAGGCGACAATCGTCGTGGTACTCACGAAGGTGAGAAGACTGTCGACTTCGTCTATCCATGCGTCGACCTGTTCCCTGTCGCGTTGACCGAGCAGGTTCGTGCACTCATCCCAAGCATTATATGTTTCGTGTTTGTCATAGGATGCTACTGGGACACCTGCTTCCTCGTCCTGAATCGATGGTCTGGTCAGTATCCGCAGCGGCTTTCCAATCGAGTGGCGTTGTCTCACCCATAGTTTCTGATCTCGGAAGATACCCATGGCTCAAGTGACAGCCGATGCAAATGTATGCAGAGAATGTGAGGGGGAGTGAAACCCAGCTACGAGAGCAACTGCTCCCCCGTATTTATACGGACCAACATCCGGTGACCTCGGTCGCAGATGTTCTGTATGCCAACATGTCCGGGTGTTGGTGGTCGAAGAAGGTGGTCCCAGAATGTACGCTGTCCTCGATGGCTTGGTCCACTGGATTACGCTGCGGACCCTCCCGAGAGCTTTGGAGACGATCACCGAGTTCGCAGAAACAGAAGCAACCAAGCACCAGAGAGGTCCGCATAGCTCCACACTGTCGTCCTCGTCCACCTCCTGAGCTATTCCGAGAGTTACTGCACTCATTGACTGTGCGGCAGCCTGAATATCGATGCCGACCGCCGTCAACGTGACGAAACCGCCGCAGGGACTACGCAGACATGTTCTGAGGCACCCATGAGAGTCATAGGCGATCAGCACACAGTGCACCAGGGATCCAGGACCCCACCCGAGACGATGGCGTCGACACGGGCGCGTTCCGCGTGTTCTCCGCGCACTGCGTCCCGCAGCATCCGCAGGTCGGCCTTAACACAAAGCATGGCTGCCAACAGGATACTCCGGTGAACCCTATACATGATCTCCAGAGCGATATACGTACGTGCAATTCTCGTGGGACCAAACGACCGTCGACAAGCCTTGAGGTTCGAGAGCCTCCGAAGCAGTGAGCGGGTGAAGTCAAAAATCGATGTTGATCCGGTAGACTTGGCACAGATGCAGGAATTAGTCTCGTACAACGAAAGCAGGAAGTCTGAGTCGAAGGAAGAGGAGCAGCAGCAGCAGCGCTGCATCGGGAGTACAGATTGGCGTTCATGTTCAGTCGTCGAGTAAGGGATGCCTTCATTTCCTGTGTTACTACTCACAAGACTGGCTTCATGGGCGAGTAGAGCAGATTCGACATACTTAGTTCCTCCTTGGACTGCCAGGGTGAAGTACTGACAGTATAGAGTAGTCAAAACGGCAAAATGGGAAGTCGACCTCAATGAGTCGGCCCAGGTTCGAACTGAGGACCTTCTGTGTGTTAGACAGATGCGATAACCAACTACGCCACCGACCCTTCTTGATGCCGTAAATGTAACAAGTATCAAAATGGGGGAAACTTACCGGCCTTTCAAGTGTGACGGCACGCGAGGGGGTGATGTGACGGGACGCGTGCTCCGCCACCGCGTCATGGACTGTCAAGGTGGAGGTCACCACTGGTCACCATCGTTGCCCGTTGCCCGACGCCCGTATATAAAGTAGCCATCGCCGGCGACGCTCTTCGCTTTCCCCACCATCCTCCTCATGTCCGACGACGACGACCCCGCCATCCTCGACGGGCTCCCCCGCGACTTCCCCCACGACCTCGCGCCCGGTGAGCAGCCGCCAGAGGTTCTAGCCGTCGCTCAGAAGCTGCAACAACATACCACTGTCGCGCAACCTCCGCCTGCCGAAGAACCTCCTCGCGCGGCCGCCCCACCTACTGTCCAACATGAACCGTCGCCCTCTCACACCGACCAATCACTCCCGTCCCCTACCACTACCGCATACACCGAGACTTCTGTCGATGGCAAGCCCGTCGCAGATGCCGCACACGCTGACGCACCTCCTCCACCTCCGCCAGAAGACGTCATGAAGCCTCTCCCAGAAGTACCGGCTGAGCCCGCGCCAGAAGACATCCAGAATCCGGTCGATCTCGTCGCGCACGAACACGCCCTCCCTCCGAGAGCAGCCAAAACTGCCTCACAGCTTGACGATCCTAGCGTGAAGGATCTGGGTTGGAGAGCGGATACTGTCCGAGCACCGTCGCTCATCAAGGGTATGACCAATGACGACCTCTTCCAGCTCATCCGTCGTTTTAACAAGGTGCGTCTCATTCCCCACGGTAGTACGTGCTTCATGCTGAGCTACGTACAGCAAATCCAACACGTTCGCGAGATTCCTCCTCCTCCTCCCGGCTTCCTCGATCTCGAGATATCGGACGACGAGGAGTTTTCGCCTGACAAGCTGCGCGCCAACCTTGAACGTCTCTACATGACGGTGGTATGTATCACCAGGCTCTCGAGGCGCTTCATGCGTTCATCTCTTCCTCCTTGCAGATAGTCGGCATGGCTGCCTTTGGCAAGCATATAGCCCGTCTCCGCTCCTGGAACGAGCCGCGGCGCACTGCTCGCTTCTGCGCGGTAAGCTGCCTCGACGTGCCCTAACGTATTGGTCCTAATGTATGCGTTCATCAGGCGTACTTCATCGCATGGTACCTATCTCTCCTCCCTGCCTTGCTCATTAGCACTCTCCTCGTCGTCATGTTCCATCCACCTGCACGTCGAGCACTCTTCCCGCCGGCTCCTCTCGCCGCAGTGAGCGCGTCCAGCGGCAATCTGCAGGTTCCTCGTGCAGGCACACTCGGTTCTCATGATTCTCTCTCGGGCGCTCCGGAAGCGCACCAGGGTGAGGCCGTCGAGCAAGAAGCCTCGCAATTCGTCGCGTCATTTGCGGCTATCGGTGCAGGTACCGTCATGGGACAAGGTGGTGCTCCGAAGCGAAAGCGTGGAGAGGCGCGTGCGGACGAAAAAGACGACGCAGCAGGTGAGATGGAGACGGAGGTCGATAAGGGACCTCGGGCGAGCGAGGACTCTTTTGGAGGTGGCATCCCCGATCCTAGCGAATTCGCACTGAAGGCAAAGAATGTCAAGGACACAGCGAACTCTGACGGCGTCGAGGATCCGGCAGCCAAGGTGGCTAAGAAGAGCGTGGAGGGCGCTATGTGGGAGAAGATGCGTCCGGTCATGAGGATCCTGGCCGACATTGCAGATACCTGGGAGCGATTTGCAAAGTAAGTACTGCTGGCATGCTCGCGTAAAGACGTTGCTGACGGTGTCCTAGTGCTCTTGAACCCGTCGCGCCGTTCCCGAAGTATACCGCACGTCTTCGACTGGCTGGTGTCTTGGTCCCTATCCTGCTTGCTTCGTTCTTTGTCACCGCAGAGATGGTGGTGGACGGAACGACGTTCCTCGTCGGGGTGATCTTCTTCACCGGGCCTGTCACTAGCAAGCTTTTCCACACGATCACCCACCGCTTCCCGCACTGGCGAAAATCCCTTGAACTTAGACGGTACGTTGTGAACAGCAGGGATATGAAAGCTGACTGATGTAGTGTCATCGATAGATCGCTGTTGAGGGGCGTACCTACCAATGCGCAACTTACCATCACTCTCCTACGCCTCGCCGAAGAGGCGAAGGCTCCGCTCCCTCCGCCGCCCGCTTCACGACCTCATCATACCGCTACTGCCGTAGAGGCTGCCAACCCAGCTGCCGCCCACCCACCAGAAGCTGCGGATGCCTTGAAGCAGCACGACTTCGCTTTCGACACGGAGAACTACGAAGTCGAAGGTGTCGATGCGGACCATCCTGCTGCTCATACGGACTCGGAAGAAGGTACCTATGTCGACGGCGAGGGCACAGACCGTGAGAGCGTGGAGCGCGAAGAAGAGCACAAGGATGATGGTGAAGGGAAGAAGAAGAAGCGACGGGGCAGCAAGCTCGTCGGCTTCATGCGCAAGACGACCCGCGCCGGCGTCGGCGGGATTCTCGGCGTCGACCACCTGAAGGCAAAGATTGGGAACGAACATGCGAAGCGCCGCCTTGGAGCCGTTGCGCCGCCCGGAGATGCGAACGCCAACGCTGTGGAGGCGGATGGAAAGTCGGCGGCGGAGAAAGTGGAGGACCACGAGGTGCCCGACGAGAAGGATGCCGCGGAGGAGGTGTTCAAGCGTGAGGGCCCGACGAGTTTCTCGGGGCGCGTGCACGGGAGGAAAGGCCGGCTCCTGCTTGTGACCGGGGCGGCGTCCCCGTGTCTGGCGTGGGCCGCGGAGAAGCCGCTGCGGGCTGCGCTGTCTGCGCCGTCCAAGGTCCCGGGCAAGGGCGGGAAGGAGGAGGACGGCATCGACGCGGAGTGGACGGTCGGGGTGGGGGATATTGTTTCGCTGCGGAAAATGGGCGGTTTTGGGTGGAAGGGACGCTTGATCGTGGGCTGGGCGACCGGGAGAGATGTGGTGGATGGGTTGGAGGTTGTCGACCGGTTTGGGGAGCGGAAGGTGATAACGGCGATCAAGGGACGGGACGAGCTGTTCAATCGGTTGATCGCGATGGGGGGTAAGTGTTGGGAGTGTTTGTGAGCATGTGCTGGTTGTCGAGCGCGCGGAACGGATATCGAGCTTCGAGGACTCTGGAATGTAGCATACACGTCTATCCTTCAATGTACCAACAACACATGCAGCGCTATGTTTTTGCTAATGTAGAATAGTCACCATGCAACGTCGTCGCCAGCAGGGGTGTGTTTCTTCATGCACGGACGGGTGGCGGGTGGTTGTCGGGGGAGTCGCGGCTTTTCCCGGGTGGGCCACGTCAAATTTCGCTTGCGCTACCACCTCCCGCATTGATACCGCCGAGCAGTCTAGTCCTCTGGAGGTGTATACAGGCCTCATGAGAAAGTCGTCAGATGGTAGGTCATGTTCTGAGCTCTCGTCGCGCGCCCCACACTTGTATCCGACCACCGGTCGGGATATAGCGACGTCGCGCACGCAGACCTCTCACATCGAGACAGGCAAGAAGTCTGGTCCTCTGGCGGTGTATAAACGCCTTCTGAGAAAGTCTTCGAACGATGGGGAGGGCTTTCAGCTCTCGTGGCCGCGCCCCACATTTGTTTCCGACCACCGGTCGGCATATATCGACATCGCGTACGCCCGCCATGACGACTTGGAGGATGTCGAACTACTGTGTGATCCCCTGCTGGCGATACAAATGCCTCGAGTATCATGTATACTACAAGCAGCCTCATCTGAACCCTCGCCATGACTTCCTACGCTGTGATTGGAGCTTCCAGGGGTGTCGGCCTCGAATACGTCCGCCAGCTGGTAAGTCGAGCCTCGTCGGAGCAGGGCGTGTCTTTCATTCACCCTCACATCCAGGCAGCGAAACCCAACAGTACTGTGTTTGCAGTCGTGCGCAGCGCCGCCAAGTCCACTCACCTCCAAGCCGCCGTCAAGAGCTTGAAGAACGTGCACGTTCTCGAAGCCGATGTGGCAGACTACGCATCTCTGGAGGTACTTATCTCAACCGAGACAACGAGTTTTTCGCCTGTCAACGATGCTGATGGCTTGTTCTCTTCGTTCACAGAAAGCTGCCAAGCAGGTCGCGGCCATGACCGGCGGGAAGCTTGACTACCTGATTCACAATGCTGCACGCTTGGAGTCGGAGGCCGACCAGAAGGGCATCGAAGCCTAGTGCGTTTCGCTTACTCGCATCCTCTAGGGGCTTCTTCTAACACACTCGCCGCAGCCCAAACATGGACGAGCTGGATGCGGACTTCATCGCCTCGGTACGTGCTCTACAATAGCGTCTACCTCGAACCCCAAGCTGACTCGCACGGCCTCACAGTTCAAGATCAACGCACTCGGCGTCATACACAGCATCTCCGCCTTCCTCCCTCTCCTGCGCGCGGGGCCCACGAAGAAGATCGTCGTCATCAGCTCACCCGGCGCTGACCCCAAGATCGTGCGGAAGAGCGGCCTCGCTGACGTAGTCGGGTACGCATGCTCGAAGGCCGCCGGGCTCATGGCTACGACCAAGTACGCCCTCAAGCTGCGGGACGAGGGCTTCATCGTCGTCGCTGTGAGCCCTGGCTTGGTCGACAACTCTGGCACGGTAGGAGAGAATGGTGAGCCTCAACCGTGGCTTGATTGACGACCTCTCGCTGACGGGTACTTGTGGCAGGCGATCCCTCCGTGCATGCCGTGTTCGAGCAACTAGCCGGTCTCTTGTCTAAGAATTTCGGTGTCCCGGTTCCGCTGGAGACACCGGAGCAGTCCGTCTCCGCGCAGGTGAAGCTCATCGACGGCCTCAAGCCTTCCGATAACGGGCTGTTCTTGGAGCATACCGGAGGAGAGTGTGCGTATTGAGTTTAGTACTGGGATTTGGGACGCAGGAAGACCTCCGCAACTTCTGAAGTACTCATCGATATCCCTCATATCTCTCATGCGCACCACCTCGTTTTACAAACATGTATGCGTACCGAGCTGACTAAATTATCGAAGCAGACTAAACCACTATCTGTTCCTGTGGCAGTTGCGCCACATCGAAGGAGTTCTGTGCTCGGTCGCGCACGATGGCAGGTCGCATGAACGAACGACTCGGACTCAAAGCACACACGAGTTCACTCACCACGAGGTGTCTGCACGCTTCAAAGCACCTGAACAAGTACGCCCGGTTCCTCACGTCCTTCATCCCCTCATTATCGAACGTCTCCGGCAACGGCACATGCGGCACAGACTGCTCGACGATCGTCCGCTCCTCGGGATACATACCGTTCTGAACAGCCTCGCTGAGCTTCTGCGTGACGGTGATCTTGTAGAACGTCGGCGACGCGAAGACGAACACGACCCCGACGAACGTCTCCACCTTGCGTTCCGTCTCGGCGCGCATACGGCGGACCGTGTTATTGTGCTGGAAGCCAGCGATGGCATCCGCGACGAGGCGCGCGACCGCGTTGAACGCACTCGAGGTGTCCTGCGAACGCGAGTGAGTATACAGGACTACATCGCACTAGTAGAGTTCATGGAACCTTGTGCGCTTCGACGAAGAACATGTGCATGTGTGCCGGGGACGTACGCTTCATCAGGCAGCAAGCTGGGGACGCGATCACGTCCGAGCCGTCCATCCTAAACCGCACCGTGTGGCCACGTAGGACAACACGCTCGATCATGTCTCCTCTGAACCCCATGAGGTCTAAGACGAGCTGCGCAAACCCGGCTATGAGGGCCTGGTTGCCATGATGCGGCATGCTGTCTGCGAGGTGGACCAAGAAATCGCGTGCGCTCTGCGGAAGAGGCTCGCGGTTTGCTCCATTTTGCATGTCTGTGGCGACCGCAGTGAGCAGCTCCCGCGGGATGGCGGACGGCACTTGAGGAAGCTCCGGGGACCCCGAGAAGAACTCCTTGAGGGTCTCGCAGACGACTTGTATGTTGAAGGCGTCGAGGTCGTCAGCGGTCCAGTCCTTACCCGCTTTCGCGAGTCGTTCAAGGTGAGCCATCCTGCGAGACGTCGAACAGCAAGACAAAGCATTCTCGCGAGAATAGAATATCTATACAGACATGATCAATGCCCTGATACTAAGGGAGTGACCCTGTGCATGGAGCGCATTGCTCACGATCCGACTGGTCTCGATCGCAATGCGGAAGTGGGCATCAACAATTCTTTCGGTACGTCTTGGAGTCAAGTTAGTTGAGATTGCAATCTAGGTTCTCCTGAGTCGCGCTAGTCACTCAGCTGGGCATCAACCTGGCCCTTTTCCGGATAAGGAGCACTGTCTGTTCGTTACTCGAGGCTCAGACAGCTTCCGAGAATGATATGTTAACTTACAACTTGAACAGGCTTTTAAGGGTAGCTTCTACCACGAGCACCTCCGGGAAAATCGGCTTACGCTACCCGCGTCCACGATGGGCAGCATGATCTAGTTATAAACATCATTTCAGTCTCGTTTCGAATCAGACTATGCATTTGAAAGTCACGTACCTCTCTACGCTACTTCATAGCAACCGCGGGTCACTTCCCGCCGGAAGTAAACCCGTTTGCCGAACTTCCAGGCTTCCACGCAAAGAACGAATAGCAGCGCACTGACAAATACAATACCCCACTAGGATGAAGGATCAGTATGATGCGACGCTCATTCAGCGCATGAGAAGCACGTACCTCCCAGCTTATCGGCGCGTGGAGGAATACCCTGTCGTTGATAACTGGGATGTAGATGACTGGGAACGTGGCCACAAAACCGAGCACGACCGACTAACGCGACGCTTCATCAGCACCACTCCCCGCAAGCCAAGCAACGAACAAACTCCACTCACCCAGAACAACACCTGGTTCGCCCACAGATCCTTCATCCACTGCGTCATCGGCGTCCGCGTCCCTGGGTGCATCCAGAACATGCTCCGGCGGAGGTCGGCCATCTCCCACGCCAGCAGGAGACACAGCCAGCTGACGCACGCGAAGCATGCCGCACGCGCACGGAACACGACCTCGCACCCGTCGCGCGAGTCGTTACACCCACCTGCGCCCAGGTCGCCGCCTCCGAAGCCCCAGACGACGAGCACGAAGGACGAGAGCGAGATCGCGCCGAGGATAACGCCGTATACGGCCATGTCGATGAGCAGCTCTGTATATGGCAGATAAGCGACTGAGTGAGAGCGCAGTGGATGACAGATGTAGCTGCGACGTACCTGTTGTGAGGATGCCACGGCGTGCGTTGTGTGGAGGACGGCGCATGACGTCCGGGGCGGCGCCTTGCATACCGAGTCCCATTGCAGGTGGACCGGACGTGATGACCACGACCCAGAGCACCTCAACCGGACTGAGAGGGAAGACAGAGAGGCGCTCCTGGTCCTTGAACGCGAGACCAACGAGCAGGACGATCGCCTGCCCGACGTTGCCCGCGAGGAGATGGAGAGCGAATGACTTGATGTTGTCGAAGGAGCGCCTGCCCTCCTGAATGGCAGCGATGATAGACGCGAAGTTGTCGTCAGTCAGCACGATGTCTAGGGCATCATGTTCATGAGCGCGAGAACTGCGGATGATAGTAGGCGAGGAGCATACCAGAAGCGTTTTTCGCGACGTCAGACCCGCTGCCCATCCCGATACCTACGTCGGCCCGCGACAAGCTCGGGCTATCGTTCACTCCATCACCAGCTAAGACGAATCATCAGCTCCTCGACCAAACTTCGAGAGACAATACGAGCACTCACTCATAGCAGCGAACTTCTTCCTCCGATGCAACGCCTCAATCATCCGCACCTTCGTCGCCGGGGAGCACCGTCCGATGACCCGCGGGAGTTCCGCGATCCCGTCGATCTGCTCGTCCGACATCTTGTCGAACTCGGACGCAGTCACGACAGTGTGCTTCGGCATGAGCGAGATGTCCCTATCCTCAATGATCCCGATTTCCTTCGCGATGGCCGTAGCTGTGCTCGGGTGGTCGCCAGTAAGCATGTGCACGGCGATGCCCGCGCGACGGCAGTCCTCGACAGCGAGGCGAGACTCAGGACCTGTGTACGAGATTAGCGAGTGAGCGTAAGAGAAAAGAGAGGAACAACGTACGCGGGGGATCGTAGATACCAACGAGCCCGAAGAACGTCATATCACGCTCGACGTCTGCGCGGGCAGCATTCTCTGCATCGCCATCCCAGTCCCGTCCTGCCAGCGCAAGGACACGGAGACCAGATGCGGCCATCTGGTCGACATAATGCATGATCTCGTCTTGGTCGCTGGCCTTGATCGCGCGGACGCCGTCAGACGACTGGATGTGCATGCACGCGTCCAGGACGCGCTCGACTGCGCCCTTCATGAGCGCGACGCATGCAGGGTGCTCCGCGTCCGAACCGGGGCGGCGGAAGACGACAGCCATGCGCTTGAGGTCAGAGGAGAACGGGTACTCCGCGAGTTGCTCGTAGCCCTGCCCGATGAGTGTCGGCTTGCCCCGGTTGAACCTGTGTGCGAGGACCTGAAGTGCACTGCAAGATAGCCACATCAGTCGAGTGCCGTATCGTCTATGAAATCACGCACATCTCCGTCGGGTCACCTCTCGCAGCCCATACCTTCTCCGCACTCTGCTTCTCGCCGTCCGCGTTCTGGTGCTCCTGGAAGACAGACGCGATGTTGCACAGAGACGCACACTCGAGGAGCGCCGCCATCTCTGGGCAGGACGGGTCAGGCTGTCCCCCTCCTCCGCGATTCTCGCCAGACGTCGCGGAAGGCGGGCCACCCTTGTGGAAGTCCATGCGTCCGCTGGTCGGGTCGAAGGGATCGGTCGAATCGCGGAGGGTCCAGGTACCGAGAGCAGGCAGCCACGCGATACGGGCTACCATGCGTCCTTGCGTGAGGGTGCCTGAGAGCGCCATGAGCGCGGGTCGTGAACTAAGATACTGTACAATCTCACCGGTCTTGTCCGAGCAGATGTCGCTGACCGCGCCGAGAGCCTCGATGGAGTCAAGCTTGCGCACGATGACGTGACGTTCGGCCATGCGCTTCGTGCTGATGGCGAAGGTGATGGTGAGGACGACAATGAGGGAGGCGGGGATCATGCAGAGGCCTAGTGCGATGGTCAGAAGTTTCGTGTGTACGACCATCGACGACACGTACCTGTCGAAACGGCGTAAATTATGACCACGCGGTTGTTCACGAAGCGGTTCGCAGCGGCGACAACGATCGCGAAGATGATGGCGATGGCGAAGAGCGCGACCGCGAGCTGGCTCAGACGCCGCTGTAGAGGAGTACCGACGTTGACACCGAAGAAGCGGCCGATCGTGTCGGTGACGGTGAGGGCGTACGCGGAGACGTAGTAGTGGAAGAGCTTCTTGCCCTCCTCGTTGCGCCGGACCTTGCGCACTTTTGTGCCGCCGCTGCCCTGGAGGCTCGCAGCGATGGCTCCGATCTCGGTCTTCATGCCGGTAGCAACGACGATGCCCTGCGCGCGGCCCTTGGTGACGGTACTCGAGGAGTACGCCATGTTGAGGCGGTCGCCGACGCTGATCTCCGTGTCGTATCGCTCGTTCGCGTTCTTCGCCACGGGGATTGACTCTCCGGTGAGAAGGGATTCGTCGACCTCGAAGTTCATCGTCTCGAAGAGTCGAAGGTCGGCGGGGACGACGTCACCTGTCTTCAAGATAACAATGTCTCCGGGAACGAGCTGAGAGGATGATATGATCTTCTGGTGAGAGCTCCGAACCACGGCGGCCGATGGGGAAGCGAGAGAACGGAGCGAATCCCTGTGAGGTGTCAGAGACCGCATGTGAATCAAGATCGTAGATCGCGTACATGGTCTGTTCTGCGCTATACTGCTGAACGAACCCAACGACGACGTTCAGGACGATGACTCCTGCGATAACGCCACCTTCGATCCAGGACCGGATGGCAAGCGAGACTGCAAATGCGACGATCATAACGAGGACCATCGCGTTGACTGTGTGTACGGCGTCAGCCACAGCTACACAAGGTACTACACGAGAGTGCGTACCAACTTGCGCCAGTAAGACGCGGACCCAGCTGACCCCATCACCGCCCTCAAGCTCGTTGGGGCCATATCGCTGGAGACGCTCCTGCGCCTGGCTTTCCGTGAGGCCGGCTTCGCAGTCGACTTCGTACTCGGTGGCAGCTTGTTCGGCGGTGAGTTGATAGGGTGGGGTGGGACCTGCGTTCGCCGGCTCAGGATCGATCTTGGGATTCAGATGACCGGAATGGTTGACGAGAGTGGGGTCAGTAGAAACTGTAGCGGTACGAGGTGGGAGTCCAGGCATAGTGCAGTCGAGTTTGTCGTCAGCGTGGTATCGGCTTGTATGTCAGAGGCTGTGGGGGAAAGGGGGCACGCGTCGAGATGTGGGACACGCACATCAGCCTGTCTTAAGAGTTAGGAAGAGAGCTGCACAAGACTTGGCATTACTTACAGGGCACGAACGTTCTCTTGTGGTATACCATATTCAGCGGACGAAAGAGCACTACACTGCATCCGGATGCAAACCAAGTCGTCGATCAAACTCCTTGGCACAAATTGTGGGGCTCCGCGGAGTGCCCAGATGTATCCGCTGGTCTCGGGTTTGCGAGATTTCGCTTCATCGGTTTTGGATTACCTTGATTCGATGCGAGGTAGGTGCTGTTGCACAGACAGACTAAGTAGTATGGTTAAGCGGGAGAGTGGTGGAGTTCAAGTTGCGTCGTGGTCGCTGGCTGCCTGTGGCTGCGCTTGGCTGCGCGGCCACTGTCGGGCGCCTCCGTCGAGGACGTTGTTCGCTCCCGGTCATGACACGCTCCACCACGCTCGCGACGAGCTCAGACGTCGACCCTCGTCGACCCCTCCCTCTTGTGCTCACATCCCCCCTGCAGCGCACAGGGCCCGGGGCTCGCCATCTCGCTCGCAGCTGCACACCGCACGGCGCCGCCTCGTCACTTCCTCTGTCGCGCCTTGGCTACGCCCTTCTTCCTCTCCTCCTCTCATCCCAGGCTGCTCCCTCGCTGTTCTCCGCCCTCGACGTTGGTAGCATGATTTGCCATGTACAGACACGTCGATAGTATGCATACATGGAGATTGCGACCGGAGTCTGAGTGGGAGGCGTGCACAGGGTACCGCGCCGACGCGCGCATGCAGGTGAGTCCAGCCCACGCTACACGATGCAGTCGCGCCCGCAAGATGCACTTCGCCATCTTCCACCCCTCTGCATGGCAGTCGAAGCGCGAAGCTCTGCAAGCGGCTTCAGCGACGCTCGACAGGCTACACAAGCACGACGTGCTCGAGCAGCACAGCTCGAACTACGCTTGGTGTCACTGCCAGTGGCATTTGTGCGATATGTGTTGCGCACGCCCACAAACGTCAAGGTATGTACTCACTTCGTTTTATGCATCTTGCAGGTTTGCGCTCTAAAGTAATTCTGGATTCCGCGACTCCCCGCCACGCCCTGCCGTTCTCAGGACCCGCGACTGCTCTCGCGATTTCCACGCAGCCTGATCTCCTCACGGGCTATACAGCGCGGCCGAGTAGCAGACTTGGACTCCAAATACTCCATGCACAGTTATATTCACTGGGTACGTCGTACGTCTATGTGCCTACATCATCGAGACTAACAGCCCTCATCTGCTCTTCCAGCTACCCAGCCTCCGCCACGGCGACCTCCCACTTCACGTCCGCGTCTCTCATCCACGCCCACAGCAACCCGCACCCCCGTCGAAACCTCATCTCGCGCGCGCGCACAACGTGCCTGGGCGACGTCACCTGCAGCACCTGACAGTAAGCGCAACGAACAGCGTGAACGACACAGGAGGCCGTACGCGCCTGGACATGGCGGCCATATACAGCATGTACGCCTCGGAACATAGCTTAGCAGCCGCGCGGACGACAGAGGGAGCGTCTGCGCGCCTGCGATCGTGAGGGCAGAGCGCAGGGAGCAGTGAGCGGTGAGCCGCGACAGAGTACAAGGTCGAGGCAGGGAAGGTCTGGTACAAGGTGGGCACAGTGCCGTTGCCTCTGCTCGTCTGTCAGTACTTATACCCTTCGCATTCGCAGATCATATCGAGTTCTCGGAGGGTCCGGCAAGGTGGCCGTTCGTCACGGCTTACGTCGTGCAAGCGCATGCCATGAGTCTCAGTCTTGACACAGCGCCGAGCGGACGGCCGGTCCCGACTCCCAAGCAAGCGAAGTGCATCCTTCGCGCTCCTGCATTGCTACGACGCTAGCGACTATCCCCGGTTTCAGACAGATATCGACGGCGTCGCGGGCGGCGTCGCTAATGATCCCGTCGTCCGCATGGCCGGACGGCGGACGCCTTTGCTTGGCCTACTCATACGCGCCGGCTCCGAGTTTGCGGAGCAGTTACAGGGTACGTCGCTGCAACCTCCCAAGCACCTGCTGCTTATCGTCGTTGACACTTCTGTAGATTGTTGCGAGCACGCACAACGACTCGAGTACGTGCTCGAGCGCAGTCGAACTACATCGTGTTATCGAGTCCTACCATGGCAGGATCATGTGTCGAGGTCCATCCGGGCAGCGCAGGCATAGGGCGGTCGACGGCAAGTGAAAGAACGCTGCGATGGGGTAAGTGCGAGCACGACCCCAACTCGGCGGCCGGAGTCAGCAGCAGCACAGCGCAAAGTTGTGGTGTAGGCGAGCGGAGGCCGTCTCGAAGGATTCGACCGCAACCGTTTGTCACGCTTGCGCTCCTCCCGGACTTGCAGATGTCGGCAGTTTCAGAGTTGAAACCTTCCCACGTGCGCTGTACGCGGCGGTTCCGAGTGTGGAGTACACGGTACGTTCCGGCACATCTCGACCATCTTGCGGCTGATTACGCTGACATGCATATGCTTGCGCAGATGAATGGGAGTCTGCAGTTGTCGGTATGTGGCAGTAGGATCGCTGCGAGTTCACAGTCAGGCAGCAGCACGGCAGAGTCGAGCACAAAAGTCGAAGGTGACGCATGTCGTACACTCGAGCTCTTGGCGAGTAGGTATGTCACGGTCGATCCGTGTGAGCGGGATCGCAGCGGGCCTAGGTACGTCCGCTCGGGTCAATTGTAAGAGCTCGCACATATGCGACGGTTACGAGATTGCGGACGAAGGCGCATCCCCGAAAGGTGCGATGCAGTGTATGCCGGTAAGCGCATCCTCTTGGGTGCCGTTCCATGCGGCTTTAGACGGGTGGGCGACGTGTGCTTACGGCCACGACTTCAGATCTGCGGCGAGGGCGGGCACCCGGCACCGAAGGTGAGGTCCGCATGCTTGGTTTGGTGTGCCTTTGCACACTTTCTCAATCACGTTCTAACTTTGTCTTCTGTTTCATGCTTGAGATGCAGCCGTTGGCGTTGGATTCGGACAGTAGCAGCATATGCGGTGGTTCCGTTGCGTTGGCAAGTGAAGTTCCTTCTGTACCTCCCGCTAGCAAACCCTGACGACATATCGATAAGCTCCTCCGCACCACATAGACTTCGATTACTTCGGCTATGTGGCATCATCAGCCACTCATGAGCTTGTGCAGGTGGTGGATTCGGCCCGAGTGGTCGGTAACACAACTTCGTACAATAGCACAGGGCTGAGTTCGGTTAACCATCATGCCTTCGCGCCGTCCGAACCTTCGCATCTGCGCTTGAATGTGGTGTTTCATGTGCCAGTCACGGCCATCTCCTAAGCGGCGGCTCCAGTTTGCAGGTACATGCTGATCGTTCTAGCTCGCTGCTCAGACTCGTCAAGCATGAAATCACACCGATGACCGACATTGGGATGGCAGGGCCGAATGTATACTATGCACATAGCCTCCAGATAGTATGCACCTTGACGTGCTTGTTGCTTTGGTTGAACCATGTCAACATGCAATTGCCAACACCCGTCCCGGTCACGGACGGCCGCACATCTTTGCGTTTAGTTAAATTCCACGTGCACTAGCCTGAGCAAGTAAGCGGTGGTGGATCCGTGACTTCTCATTCAAGCTCGGGTGTTCCGGTAGGATCACACGGCAAGCTCACGAAGTTGGCGGATGTCGAAGACTTGGAGCAGATCCTGTCATTGCGAACAGCAGTCGACCAGTTCTCTGATGCCAATGCACTGGTCCTTGGACCTCGACCTTGCTGCAGAATCCAGCCTGAGGTATAGAGCACAACATCTCTGGTTTGTGAGGTACTGAGAAGGTGGCCAGCGAGCTCGTTATGCTGGGCCCAGTCCTACTGTACCTATGTGAAACTGCGGGTGCATGGTATGCCATCAGGCTCACGCAGACTCTCGCATATCTGGTATCTCTGGAACATCATTACATCACACTGGTTACTTATGTGGCGACCTCGGTTCATGCATGAACTGGATATACCAGGCCCGCGGCACCGGCTCATGCTCAGAGATCCTTTGTTTCAGCTTGGGATCTCTTCTCGGAGTGATTTTGAAGGCAGAGGCCGTCGCCGGTGCTAGTCATACCGACAATTCCGCTACTCAGCACCAAAAGTATGGAATTGTGACGCTTGTCTACCAACAGTAAGGTACAGTGAAGACAGATTGACAATGCGGCCGCTCACGGGAGAAGGTGCACTATGCGACAAGCAAGCCTAGTGTGCGCCGCAGCGAGCTGGGCGGCGGACACTATTCTCTCCATTTCGAACTTGGTCCTCATTTGCAAGCTTCGGCGCCGCGCACCATCTCCTCTGCACCGTCAGTGCCCCATTCCATCATGCCCTGCACCTGGGAGCAAGCGAGAGCCTTCATCGACGAGATGCGCAACCCTGGAAGCCTGGACACCGGCGACGAGGACGAGAAACAGCGTAGGAACGAGGTACGGAAGGAGCTGCGAGTCGTGGTCAGGGAGAAGCTAGGTGAGCACAACCGGATCGTCTTTGCGTACCTTTGTTCAAGCGGGGTGTCCCGGACCAGTCGAGAGCACCGGAAGGCTTGACATCGGGATGAGCTGGTCTGTAGACGACTTCATCGGCCTCATTGTGCACCGCGAGGGTCGGCTCGTCAAAGGCTGGCCTGCACACATCCTCTTCGGCGACCCGGGCAGCATCCCCGGTGGCGTGAAGTCTCTGAAGGCGCTCCTCGATGGCTGGAAGAGCGGAGAGATCAGATTCGTCAAGGCAACCGCGGAGGACTTGCGCAGAGCACGACGAGACCGGAGGAGTGTCCTCCCGAGCACGCCGGTCCCCCAGCGACCGACTGTTGCCGAGAAACGCCGTGCGTCCTCGCAGTTCATCCCGGGCCGGCTTGTAATGGAGCCCGTGCATCTCGAGGTCATCGCACGGCCGAAGGCCATCCACGACGACGGAGCCCCGCCCACGAAGCGTCTGCGCATGACGACCGGCCAGAGGTCGGACAATAGCACCGTGCGAGCACACAGGAAGTCGTCCCATCCTCGCAGCTCAAAGACAGGCGTGAAGACTCCCCGGAACGTGTTGGATGACGACGCGTCGCCAACGGGAATGGTAGTTCTAGACGATGACCTTGCTCGGTCATTCGAAGAGGGTGAAGTCGAGATGTAGGGGTGGCGGGCGGCGGGCGACGAGTTCCTAGAGCGCATAGAAGACAATACTCTTGTTCAATGTTCGGTTTACTCCCACATACCAGTCTCGATAGACGTACAATCCCACTAATGATCGCAACCGCCCGATTGTTGCTCACACAATTGCGAACTTGGCGGCGTGCGTGCCGTGTCTGTAGACAAGTGGCGGTGGTCGCAAAGTGTGTTCGGCGTGCCGGATGGCTCTCGTTGGTTCGGCTGCCGTACGAGAGTCTGGGCTCAGAGAGCTTGCTTCGGCCGCACCCGAGGGAACTTGTCCGGGCGGAGTTGAATCGCCTACTCTGCGGGTTTGAGCGTCAGACCAGGTTTTCGCCGCACCCGGGGCCACGTAACATGGCTTTCCCCCTCACCTTCGACGTTTGTCGACATACCTCTCACTCTCCGACTCGGACCACCCAGTTCCTTCGCAGCCCGTGCGATCACCGCCTTCACCGTGTCCTCCGAGTCGCTGCTGCACTCGACGACCTGCTTCCAGAGTCACAATGAGCGATGCGCACTGAACAGGATGGAAGTAGCTACGTACCGCTCATGGTCCGCCGGCCTCGCGAGGTGAGTGTTGATTCTCTCGCCGTCATCGTTCTCTCTCGCTTTCTGGGACGCTGTTGAACTCTGGTGCCTCACAACGGCGCAGCGCGCACTATTTGACTCATGCTTGAAGTGAGAGCGGCCTGCAGTCTCCGGGAGTGCAGGGCGTGCGCAGCTTGCATAGCGCCGCAGGACTGTGTGTCCAGCTGACCATAGAGTCTAAACGGTGGTGCCGCAACTGTGAAGAATGTCCGCCGTACACAATTCCTCGTAAGCACGCGTAACATCGTTGCCGTTGCTCGCAGCGGCTACGGGACACCCGAGACCGCCCCACGCAATAAAACACGAGCAGCACAGGCTGTCCGAGTGAGCTGTTGCGCTCACAACTGTCGTCGCGTACTGCGCCGCGTGCACCCGAGTCGTCAGTGCTTGGGTTCTTGCCCGGGAGACGTCTGCACAGTACAACCGGCCAGAGAACAGCGTGCGTGCACATCGCAAGTCGTCCCATACCCGCAGCTCGAAGATGGGCGTGGAGACTTGATATAATGTCCTGTACAGACCGGCGGGTATAGTGGTTCTGAAGGACGAGCTTGCATGGTCATTTGAGGTGGGCGAAGTCGAGATGGAGAGGGCGAAGAGAGCGGTGAGCTTCCGGGGTACACACTACGTAGAATGCGATACTCTTGTGAAATGGTCCTGTAGAGGCGAAATATGTATGGTCCTGTCGTAGTGTGCGATCGAATGAGATTTGGCCGTGTCCGTGCCGTGGCCAAGCGCGTCTGACCGAGAGATGTGTGTGACGCTCTCGTTGGTTCGGCTGCATTCAAGTCTGGGCATGCTGCGGCCACACCCGAAGGGGGTTGTCCGGGGCGGAGTTGAATCGCTTACGCTGCGGCTTTGAGTGTGAGCGACGGTCCATGGCCACGTAGTAACACGGCTTGCCCCTCACCTTCGTCCACGACTCCCTCGCCGTCCGGTGTCCTCGCAACTTGTGATCTCCCCGGCCTCGTCATGACTTGCTGCCGCTATCAACGACCTGCTTCTGGATGCACCGTGAGCGACTCTGCGGCAAAGAAGATAGAGTGAGATTATACCGCTCACAGTCCGCCGGCCTCCCAAGGTAAGTGTTAATCCTTTCACCGTCACCGTTTTCTCCCGCCTCCTGGATGCTGTTGGACTCCGGGCACGGTGTGCATGAACGGTGGCTCGTGCTCTGTACTCTTGAAGGCGAGCTGAGCCTTGAGTTCGCCGCGAGCGATGGCTTGAATTTGCCGTGAGCGATGTCTCGAGTTCGCCATGTGCAACTCGCGTGCGGGCGACAGACGGCGGCGCTGCGATGGTCACGCCGCCATATGATAATCTTGAGACGAGTCCTATGCGAACATCGTGGCCCGTGCAATGCAGTCGCATCTCCTCGCCGCCCTGTGCTGCTGATACTGCTGCAGCACCGGCTGCGAAGCGGCATCCTCCGAGTCGTCCGGGTCACTTTGCGTGTCCACTAGCCTGACACCGCCGCAGACACGACTG